>JAVKPL010007278.1:0-28929 GCA_032173675.1 Gastrolobium villosum
ATATTATTATATATTCTTTCCTTTTCTTATTTATTTTTTATATTTTATTTTTTTCTCCACCGAACATAATTACTAATATCCTTTGTATATCCAAAAAAAAAATTAATGAATTTTCTTTATTTTATGTATGACTTTTATTATGTATCCTTTGTATATCCTTTTTATTTTCTTTTTATTTCTCCAGTGAAATTAAATGTGAATAAATTATTGAAATTCCAAAAATTAAAGAAAATAGCAGTAATTAATATACCTATTAGGAATAAGTCATTTATTATCTAATTGCTGATGTAATAATGAGTTGTCAATTCGACGTGAATGAGATATGGATAGAATCCTCATCAAGATGGGAGTTGCCAATGCTCATAATGATAAGATGAAAAATTAAAAATAATTATACGAGATATAGAATTTAAAAACACAGATGAATGAAAAATATTTTATTTTAATTTGAAATTTAAAATATTTAAACTAAATAGTTAGTGCGAAAAGAGTTCAACATTAATTAGTGACAGACAGGTGCATTAATATCCCACTTCTTTTTTAAAATTCAAAATTGGAAATTTGAAATTCAATATTTAAACTTTTTTTTTCTCCAGCGAAATTAAATAATATTCAAAACTTATTTCGGTAAAACTTTCAAAAAAATTAACATGCTTTAAATGTGAATAAACGATTAAAATTCCAAAAACATCTCGTAATAAAGGAGAATAACTTTATTTTAAGGATTACATTGATTGAGTGATAAACCCTAAAAATCTCATAATTAATTTTATTTTAAGGATTACATTGATTGAGTGATAATTGGTGTATTTGAACAAATAATAGAGTTTTAAAAGTGTTCAAAGAAGGAGATGAAAATTCAGATATAATAGTCCACGTTCAGTAGAAATTCTCGCATTTATAATTTACGTACTGCTTTGCCAATTAGTTCCGATCAATTGGATCAGCAGTATTTCAACCTGATTCTGATAGTTGACGCGTGTTGAGAATAGAATATATTGGTTGATGCCACATGACCTTAAACTTTATTCTGAATCTTCCACGCTCAAAATATATAATTGACTTCTAATCAAACAGAGAGACTGAATTGTGATATTTCACATACAATAATTTAGACATCACCTAATTGCAATATAAAAAAAAATCTTACTAACATAAAAGGTGTAAAGGTTCTTATAAAATGATCATCAAATGAGTTTTGTTCTTTATTTAAAAAAAATATAAATTGATCATATTTTGATTACAGAGTGATAACGCACATGCCTACGAGGCAATACTGAATAAAAACATATCATAAGAATTACGACAAAAAGGGGGATGTGAATATTTAGTTGAATGTTCTTTTTCTTTAAATGGAATGAAATTTTATTGTGACTCGAAGCTAAAGCAAACGCTGCAGTTTTTCAAAGAATATGGAGAAGATCACAAGAAGTGTTGGTGCGGATTCAACAGTTTCATGTGGAACCCAAGTACGAAATAATGAAAACCAAAAAGGGGCGCAAACAACCACTGACTTTTGACCTGCTTAAACTTTAATAGACGATATTTAAAAGATGAGTTTGAACGAAAATGACAAGGATAGACCCTAATCCGATGGCAGAGTTATGAATACGAGGTATTAAAAAGAAAAAAAGAAAAAGCATGACACACTTTTTATGTAATATGTCAAATATTGTAGTTAATGACGAGAGGAGGTTATTGTTTGATTTAACCAACATTTTCTTTATGGAAAAATGTGTAAATATGGATGTAGAAAATTAGGTAGAGAAATATTATTATGGTTGTTTGATTTAACCAACACAGTTGATTGTGACCAATGTTCTTAAAATTGAAATGGTCATTAAATTGTAAAGATAATGATACACATCTAATTGCAGTCGCATTTCATCAATGATAACTAACATATTATAAAAAAGTTTAAACGAAAAAATGACTACGAACGAAAATGACAAGGATAACCAACATCTAAATTTAATAAAAAATTATAGATTAAATGAAAAAAGTTTAAATTATTAAAAAAACATATATAGTTGATAAAAAATAATTTAATTTAAAAATCTTATATATTAGAAAATAAAACCATTTGCTGGAAAGTTTGATGATGTGTCGTGTTTTCCTTCAATTTCAGCTTTGTGTTCACATCTACAGGAATTTGAAATGTTTCATGTTATAGGCTTAAAATTAAAAAAAAATGGAAATCCGATTAAAAAAATAATTTTTGACATACATAATTAAATTCCCACTATCTCATTATTGGAAGCTGCGAAAGTTGGAAGCTACAACAATTTATTGAATCTTATTGGGAGCTGAAAAAGTTTTTCAAAGTTGTGCCTTAGTGGAAGGTGATAGGTTTTTTTGTAATATATATATATATATATTAATATATATATAAATGAAGCCCATTTGTTGGAAAGTCTGATGATGTGTCACTCTCTCCTTAAGTCTCACATTTGTGTTCACACTACAAGTCATTTGAAAACTTTCATTCTTTAGTAAAATTTAAATTAAATAAATATAAAATAAAATCAAAATTTGTAAATAAAATGGAAGATTACGTGAACAATTATTTGTGGCAGACAACTGATTTAATATACCACTACTTTCTACATTGGAATTTCCAAATTCCAAAATAATAACTCATTGCTTTCTAAAATATTTATTTTAACTTTTGAATTTCATTTAAATTTCAAATTTGAATTTGAATTTTAAAATTTGTAGTGGTGGGAAAACATTGTGGACAAAAATTATATGTATTGGCACAAAATCATAAACAGTCACTTCTACATATCCTTGTTTATTTCCTTTTTCCATTACTTTCATATATATGGCATATAAATTGTTAACCATATCATATATTGTATATAACGCCTTTAAAAAAATTTGCGCTTTTAACCGTCGTGCGTGCACTTCAAAATCAAATATCCTTGGCACCTGAGCTCCATGTGGATTCCAACTGTAAAAAAAACGCAAATATTTTAAATTAACATAAATATAAAATAAAATCAAAATTTGTCACACACAAAAACGTACAAAAATAAAATGGCTTATATAATTCATATAGCCATCACGACAACAATTTTCATATGCGTTATGCTGCAGATAACGTCTTTTTAATATATTACTGCACATTTTTCTACATCATAAGGAACATAATACTTTTACGGAATATGGAGCATTGTCACAATTTTAACCAGTAGTCAATTACTTTCTGAAATATTTATTTAAACAATACCAAACAGCAAAGTATCTCGAATTTAAGCGCACCTAAATCAATTACAACCAATCATTTACAGCGGCGATTTACAGCAGAAACAGTGAGCATACAGCAGCGTTTTACACTGGAAAACAGTGAGCATACAACAGTGTTTTGGTGGCATACAGCGGCATTTTACAGCAGGAAACAATTCGTTCTTAAAACAGTGAGCAGAAAACAGTGAGTTGTTATTACCCATGACTTTCTAAAACATGGGCAGGTAATTTTAACAGAAAAAAACAGTAGCACCTTATGCAGAACATAACGTTTTAAAACAAACCAGTGACATTTTGACCTTAAAATAGTGGCAGAACAGTGGCATTTGAATGTTAAAACAGTGACATAATCAATGGCATTTGAACCTCAAAACAGTGACAAAGTAGTGTTATTTGTGCATCAAAACAGTGGCATGAATGGTAACATTTAATCATTAAAACAGTGACCTTAGTGGTGATATTTGCACATCAAAAGAATTTAAATTTTAACAGTGGCAAAGTGAGTGGTTTTTGAACATTAAAACAGTGGCATGGATGATACATTTGAACATCCAAAACAGTGATATAAATCATGATTTTTAGACATTAAAACAGTGGCATAAATAGTGATTCTTGATCATAAAACAGTGGCAAAAAGTATTTAGACACCAATTGGCATAAAGGGTAGTGTTTGGACATCAAGATGATGGTTATTTTATGCAGAAACAGTTGCTCATTAAGTACTAAAACAGTGAGTGTTTTTGGTGCAAAACAGTGACATATGTGGCATTAAAACAGTGAGCATTTTATGCAGAAACAGTGGCATGTGAAGCACTAAAACAGTGGCATATGTGTGCAGAAACAGTGGCATCAAAATGGTGATCTTGAGAAACCGAAACAGTGACATTTCTTAGCCTCAAAACAGTGGCACCTTATAGGGAAACATGGCATATTTCTCCTCAAAACAGTGGCATATTCATACAAGAAAACAGTGGCATGAACTTAAACATAACCATGAGACTTTCATTCTATAACTTATGCATACAAGTCATCATAAAATAGTCATGAATGAATACTTTAACCATGCTAATCAAGAATCCAAAACAAAACATATTCAAGGAGACATTCAAGCACACACATGATTACACACCATGAAAGAGGTCTAAGTTCAAGGCTTATTTTAGCACACATTTTTAGCTCTACTTCACAACAAGTCCCCACTTCCTAGGATGATCTATGCGCATAAATGGTAAATTGGACAGCTTCCAAGGTTGAGTAGCCAAGCTGAACAGTGAGGGAAAGGAAGGAAAATCACACTTCTCTTGGTATATAAGGCCACGGTTTGAGAGGTGAGGGAAGAAGGATGAAGTTGGTTTAGTGTTTCTTGCTCCAAATGCTCATGCTTTCACGGTTAGAGAGTGAGAAGATGAGGAAGGAAAGTTGGCTGCACATGTACATGAGGCCAGCCCTTCCTTGTGCGCATACTTAAAGGGAAAGTGAGGAGAGGTGGCAATGATTAAACATCATGAAAATTCTGGTTGCTTGAAGAAGTGGGGCTGCACATGAACAAAAAGGGTTGCTTCTAACATACACTATGCACATTGAGGAGAGGAAGTTTTGAACAAGGTGCTGCCAAGTCAGAATTTTTCTGCACAAACAGCCAAGTCTTGCGCACATGGTGGAGTGGGAGGAGGTGTCATCATGAGCACAGGTTTGTGGCATTATGTCTGATTTGGAGCTGTCCTTATTAAGATGATGGAGATGCAGCCCCAAAACCCTACTTTTGATGCATGTGGAAGCAAGGGGCATATTTAAATGATGGACTGCCAAAAGCATGCAGAAATCTGCACATTTCAGCCTCATGATGGAAGGTGTAAGGTGGTTCTCCAAGTCAACACTCAATGCAGATTTTGTGTCATAAAAATTTGCTCCATGTGCGCCTAAGATGAAGAAGAATGCAGCCCAAAATAGTGCTAGGGAGTACATGTGTCTTTCATGCAATGAAGTTGAATCCAAATGATGCACAAGCTAGGTGTGAAGTAATAGCAAGGGAAAAATTGGCAGATTTACCAAGTCCCATTTACTCTTGCGCATGAAATGAGTGAGAGAATACATCAATCAAGTAAGGTTCCTTGGTACACAAACAACCTTGTTGGACAAGGCTTAGGGGAGGTAAAAGTGGGTTCAACATTTAACATGATTGACCCAAAAGCCTCCTTGGGCCAATGGCCACACACACAAAGAATCCAATCACACAAGTCCAATAGTGACAAGTCCACACACACTAGCCCACTTCCAAAGTCCAATAAACACTAAAGCCTTCTAACACACACTCACATTACTCATATGATTTTAATAAATTTCACATGCCTACATAAGCACCCTCCTATGATTTAATTTAAATACTTACCTTAGTCTTATCCAAGGATAAAGATCAACAATTCGCAAGCCATCACACATACCCCAAAAATCCGAATTCCACACATGCATCTATATCATATAGTACTTAAGTATTTTACTAATTATGCGGGATGTTACACTCTCCCCACCAAATAGGAATTTTGTCCGCAAAATAAACTTATAAGAGCTAAACAGTTCCGGATAGCGTTTCCGAATGTCGTCCTCGCGCTCCCAAGTGGCTTCAGCTGCCGATCTGTTGTTCCATAATACTTTCACCAAAGGGATTTCTTTAGAACGGAGTCGCTTGATGGATCTTTCAAGAATTTGGAACGGTTGTACTTGATACGTCAGATTTTCCTTTAGTTCCACTTCTTCCGGCTGTAACACGTGAGATGGATCAGAGAGATACCTCCGTAGCTGTGACACATGAAATACATTGTGAATTTGACAGATTGGGTGGTAAAGCCAGCCGGTATAAACTCTCCAATCCGGTCCATGATCAGATACGGTCCTAAGTACCGTGGACTTAACTTCTTTACTCCCATTCTCCTACCGAGTCCCGATGTATGTGTGATTCTCAAAAATACATGGTCTCCGACTTCGAAAGATAGAGGCTTATGACGTTTGTCGTAATAACTCTTCTGTCTGGCCTGAGCCCGCTGCATATTTTCCCGAATCTTCTTTACCTGTTCGGATGTTTCTTGAATTAGATCAGGTCCTAACATACTTCGCTCACCCACTTCAGTCCAACATAAAGGGGATCTGCATTTTCTCCCATACAGAGCTTCGTACGGTGCCATCTGAATACTGGAGTGGTAACTATTGTTGTAAGCAAATTCAATCAAAGAAAGATAGTTGTCCCAGCTGCCTCCTAACTCCAAAACACATGCTCGCAACATGTCCTCTAAAGCTTGAATAGTGCGTTCCGTCTGTCCATCGGTCTGCGGATGGTAAGCAGTACTCAATCTCAAGTGAGTCCCTAATGCTCTTTGAAGATTCCCAGAACTTAGATGTAAACTTGGGATCACGATCACTGACAATACTCGTAGGAACTCCGTGCAGCTTCACAATCTCCTGCAGATAAATTCTAGCAAGCCTCTCTGCATTATACGTGGTTCTAACACGCAAGAAATGAGCTGACTTCGTTAAACGATCGACAATCACCCAGATAGCATCATATCCTTCTCGCGTCCGAGGAAGTCCAACTACAAAATCCATCGCAATACTGTCCCACTTCCATTCGGGAATCTCCCAATATTATTCTCACCCCTTTGGGCCTGCTATTTTCCAAAATGGCAGGAGGACGTAAAAGCATTTGAAGACATGATATTTGCTGTTGCTTGCTGATGAATGGACGTGTACTGTTGCTGTTTGTTTGATTGGATGACTGTAATGATTAATGTTTTGGTACTCTTGGATGACTGTAGACTTTATCATCTCTATCTTACCTTAAACTCTCATGAACAGCGGCTATTTTGGAAAACGTTTGTGAAAGGAATTTTTGAAAGACTTATGTGCTGAAATTTTTACAGTGCACCTTACGGGTGGTGTTTTTATGAGCAAACGAACTCTGATTTACTATTATTTTATATGCACGCGAAGCCCCAAACGTGCTCTTTCCAAATCACTTGAAATATTTTTTTTTCGTCCAAACAGAAGTGATAAGAACTGTAGAAACGCTTTTCGGATTTGTTTACTGCTATGAGAATCTTTGATAGCTCATGTGACGTTAACGACTCTAATTCCGCTTAGCAAACGACTCTCTTGGATGCATACAAGGGAGGGCGTTACACAAATCCTTGCAAAAAAATAATTATTTATATAAAATGCTGATAGTTAAATGTTGCAAACTGAGCTTGGCCTAGAGGGCTTGCCCTCCCCACCTGCCAACACGTTTTAATAATTAAATTAAAACTCCACTATTCTTCTTTTATAATTAAATTCCCAATTCAGATTTCAATTTTTGTAAATACAAATTTATAAAACTCCAAATACTAACGACACAAAACCTTACAAAAAAAATAATTATTTATTATTATTTTATAAATCTAATTGAAATAAATGAAAGTTCATCTATGAGATAAATATAAAATCCTAGACGCAATTATAAAAGCCTTTTTGTGAATAAATATAAAAACCTTTTACATGATAATTGTTAGAGCTGGCAAACTGGGCTCGGCCCAGAGGGCCGGCCCACCAACACATTGTTATAATTAAATTAAAATTTCATCATTCTTCATTTATAATTAAATTTCTAAATTTGATTTAAATTTTTGAAATTCAAATTTGTAAAATTTCAAATACAAATTACGCAAATCTTTGCAAAAAATAATTATTTATTATTATTTTTCAAACCTGATTATAATAAATGAAAGTTCATCTGTGAGATAAAATATAAAAACGTAAATGTGAGTTGTGGATAAATATAAAAACATATTGCATGCTGATAGCTTGATGGGGCAAATTGGGCTCGGCCCGGAGGGCCGGCCTACCAACACATTTTTGTAATTAAATTAAAATTTTATCTTTCTTCTTTTATAATTGAATTCCTAAATCTGATTTTAATTTTTGTAAATACAAATTTGTAAAATTCCAATTACTAACGACACAAATCCTTGCAAAAAAATAATTATTTATTATTATTGTGAAAATTTTATTATAATAATTGAAAGTTCATCTATGAGATAAAATATAAAAATCTAGACGCAATTATAAGAAACTTTTTTTGTGAATAAATATAAAACCTATTACATGCTGGTATATAATGTTGACAATTAGAGGTTGCAAAGTGGAGTCGTTCCGGAGGACTGGCCCGCCAATATTTTTTTGTAATTAAATTAAAATTTTGCTCTTTCTTCTTTTATATTAATTTTAATAACTCAAAGATTTGCCAACTCTATATGTACAAAAATTTGGAGTTAGGTAGCTAATAGTATTGATTTAAATAAAATGCAAATATATATTTTTATATTTTGCATTAACTTTTACAAGAAAGATAAACAGATTTCTTTTTTTTTTCGTGCATCGCACGAGTTATACTTAATTTTGAAAGAATTTATTTATGTAGGTGCTGATTTGGAACATTCTTCAAGAGAACTTAACGTTCTTAATGAAAAATCCATGTTATTTAAGGTCAACGTAAAAAAAAAAATTTTGAGTCATATAATGAGCCAACATATCAAGTTTCAAGTGTTTGAAGCAGCGAAACTATTGTCACCTCATTCTTTAAGTCTTTGGTGGACCCAAATGTATGTTGTTGTTTTTTAAAAAATTTCATTGTGGGTTCTTTATATTGTTAAAAGTTTTTAGCATGTGTATTGATTTTGATGCTTTTTAGACACATTTATTCCAATGTAAGCAAAAAATATGACCCATTTTTAGACATTATCTGGTTAATTTGCTTTCAAATCTCTTTCAGGCAATGTTTTTTGGGTTCTAAAAAAAATATAACCCATTTTTTTTTGCTGAGACTATTACTTCTGGGTGTTAACATATTAGCGTAATTTATTTAATGAGCATTTGCATTTTGTATCGTAGGCACAAATATGATGGTAGAGGAGGATGTCCTTGGTAATGCATAAACATAGGGAATCACATGTTTGGCATGTGCTGAACTCATTCCTCCAATGATTGCTACAGAATGACACTGAATTAATAGCATTTTCTTATTATAGGTACAAGCTGATCTTTTAATTCCATATTTGCTTGATCTATTTGTTACCTTGACTTTATTGGTGGCTGTTATAATTAGCAATAAGTTGTATGCATTTTTTTTAGCCATCCTCATTTTAATAGTCTACTATGTCGTATTTATTTTTTACATAACTCATCGAGTAGATAACTATATTTGATTTGCATAATGTTGATCACTCTGGATAGCAGATTTTGTTTATGGTTGATATTTGCAAAGTTCTGTGTCAATGCTGTAATTTTTTCCGCCTCAAATATAGAACAAGATTGCAACACAGTTTTTTCTAAGTATAAGGTTTGTAGTGTGATTAACCAACCACGACGGACAACAAAAATTTTGATCTTTTTTCTCCGTGCATCGCACGGGTAATATACTAGTTATGATGTAAATGTTTAATCCGTGAAACTTTGCATAATCCTCTATGCTAGCGAGGGGTGTTATAGAAAATATTATTTTTACGAGACAATAAATATTACTCTTACAAAGAATATTTACTAATTTTTGATTCAATGTATTATATTAACAAATATTTGCAAGCATCTTACAAAACTCAGATTAAAATGTCACCTTAGTATATTAAAATTAGTTTTTAAACAATTAAAATGTTGGGAAAAGTTATACTTACTACTTATTTTTTCTTACTACCTCTTACCATCAAATTTAAACCGTTGATTTTTGCCAATTTAATAGTTATAATTTATTGTAAATTAATAATTAATTAATAAGTATGATCCCATAAATTACAACCGTTAGACTGATGAAAATCAACGGTTAAGATTTGGTAATAATAGGTAGTAAGTATAACCCCTCCAATAAATATTTACTATTTAATTCGATATTTAAATATCGAATTAATAAATCTATGGACAAAAAATGAATAAATAAAATATATACGGAGCAAAATAACATTTAAAGTGCAGCGTGAATATAATAATTAGAGATAATTCAGTCTTCAAAATTAACACTGTACCGCGGTGGTACATATAAGATGTGTCCCATGGAGGGAGAAATATGTTGATATAAGCGGTGTCCATAGTGGCAATCTCTGATACCCGACAGTCCGACACGACATTTTTTTGAAAAAATGCGTGTCAGACACCGACACGTTCCGACACGTGTCCGCCATGTGGTCAATATTTTGGGACACGTGGTTAACTCTCCGACACGCTCTGACATATTTTTCTGACACGCTGTCAACTTTTTTCGACACGTGGTCAATGCTCCGACACGTATTTTTTTGTCTTAACTTTTTTTTATTAACTAAAAAAAAATCATTTATAAATCAAATTGTTTCTGTTATGAAATTTGACATGAAAAATTAACAAGGTTCAATTTTTTTATATTTATATTATAAAATTTGAATATTAGATTGTTATATGACTTATTATTAATTGTTATATGTATTAAATATAAATTACATTATATATATTATAAATATTATTTAATATCAAAACGTGTCCCAACGTGTTGAAATATGCCATTTTTTAGAATTAACGTGTCGGCGTGTCGTGTCTCGTGTCCCGTGTCAGTGTCCGTGCTGAGATCTGATAAATAATAATATTTTTTAAGAATCCTTCAAAACCCATCATGTTAAAATTACATGGATATCCGAAATACTTACTGAGATCTGATAAATAATAATATTATAAAATTATAACAAATGAAAAGAGTGTTAAACATAGTGTTTTTGTAATATTTGCTGATATCCGAAATATTATTTTATAAAATAATAATATCCGAAAAATTACGACGTCATTTTGGGGAAGAAATCATAGTGTTTTTTGTAATTTTTAATTTATTTAAAGGTTATAATAATCTTTATATTTATAATTTTTTAAGATTTTAATACCAAAACGACGTCGTTTTGGGAATAAATGCAGATAACTTATCTGCATTAACTGCAGAAATATTTTTCCCATAATCTAATTTAATTTTTTTCCTGTGTTTTTTGCTTGTTTGGGCTTTAAGCCTTTTTGTCTACAAAAAAAAATTATATAAATATGGAGTATAAGAAGAATATAATTAGTGGCCAGCTTCCAAATATGCAAAGTTTTGGTTTAAACTTAGAGAGAGAACCGTACCATTCCAACAAATTAAATTGCATTGTTTTAACGAGGAAGGTCATATTATTACTTTTTTTCTTATCATCTCTTACAACCAATTTTGTTATTATTGAATCAAAATCAAATCAGCAGTTATCAAATGGCTTTAAGTGAGAATCATAGATTTGATTTTGATCCGACCATGATAAAATAGTTGTAAGAGGTGGTAAGAAAAAAGAAAAAGTAGTAAATATAACTTATCCCAATTTTAATAAGGGATGAAATTTAGGTGAAATTTAAATTATTTGGTGCTTGTAGTGTTAGATTTTACTTTTTAATAAAAAAAGTAACTTGCATATCATTTTTTGAGGGAAGATATTCTTATTATCAAAAAAATTTACAATCAACTCACTACCTATTTAATTACCATTAGATCAGAGAGAGCATGCTGAAGTTTCTAAAGAAAGAGAAAATGCTAATATAACGGTGATTAAATAGATAGTGGGTTAATAATAGGTTTTTTGGGTAGTTAGAATACCCCTCTCTTATTTTCTAGTCATATAAAAGTTTTCACAATTTCAGTAAAAAAATATATTACGTTCTTATTAGAACCTTTATTTAAAATTTTTTCCTTTGAGAAGAAAATAAAAACAAGAACAATAATTTACTGTGGATAGAAAGTAGGGTTCGTTTGATTGTGTTTTAATTTTTTTTATAAAATAAGTGTTTTTATGTTTTAAAAGTCAAAAAAATATTTCAAAAAAAAAGTCAAAAAAAAAATGTAGACATATTTTCTATATTTGATTCTAAAGACTAAAATATATTTAATTTTTAGACTAATTTTATAAAATAGGCCTTATCAAATATGTTTTTTATTTTGAAAATTAAATAACTATTTTCGGAAACACAATTCAAATTGGCCCTTAATTTTTGGAATATATTATTTCTCTTTTGATAAAATAATTTAATACTCAGAATCATGTAGTATAATAAAAATAATTGAGTTAACATGTTGTTGAGATTTTTTCTCCACCTATATCCAATTTTTAGGGGTCGAATCTTTTACGACGTGCATTCAAATCTAAATCTTAATAATTAACAAAATATATAAATTTTGAGTAATGTGGTTGTACATATTATCTGAGACAATAATTGAATTTTTGCAATAGTGACCTTTTCGTGCTGACTTGAGATCATGATATGCATCATACAAAGGGGGTCGTGTGTAAGAAATGATATAGAGCCTGTTTAGATCATCTTTTTTTTTAAGCTAGAAGCTACTTATAAGCTAAAGCTAAAAAAAGAGATCTTAAAAAAAAGAAGTTAAAAGTTATTTGGTAATAAGATAAATTTTTTAGCTTAAAAGTATATATTTCAAGAAAATTATCTATCTCTATCTTTATAACTCTTCATTATAAAAAAAATCACACAATCAAGAAAGGCAGATAAGAGTAAAAAAAAGCTCCTCCTAGAGGAAATTTCTACAATACTATTGTCTTACCCAATTTTCTATACATCACTCCAATAAAAATTAAACAATTAGGACATGTTTGGTATACATTATAGGATAAAGCTTGAAAGTATGAGACCTGATAGTATAAGACCTTATTTTATAAGACCTGATAAAATTTTAATACTATCTAGTGTTTGAAATGATATTGTATAAGATAATATATTGTATAAGATAATATAATCCAATATTAGGTAATGAACTGTATAACATTAGATAGGATAAAAATAAATATTTTTGACAAAAATATTATATAGTATTATACACCGAATGCGCATAGAAAAATGGCAAAACAGAAAGTTGAGATTTCATAAGAGAGTAACCCTCCGGTTCTCAATTTCTAATTATCAAATAATAAAATTCAACTCCTAAAATAAGGGTCGTAAGCAACCTTTTATACACTAATTACAAATAGATTCAAAATTCAAAATCCTAAAATCCTAAAAATAAGGAAAATTCCTAAAATAAACATAATGACAACTAATCTCTAAATATAAATAAATAATTACAATTAAATTATTCAAAATACGTCCAAAATCTTATATCTCAAATCATGCCAAATGTGTTGCTTTCCTTTTCTTGTCAAACAAATCGCAACCATTGTTATAAAAAAAGGAAACAAATCGCAACCATATCTGATGTTTCACTTGGACTTCGATTTAATTATAATTTGTTATATTTTGAATTAGTGCTTCATTTAATAATTGGGCCATATTTATTGGGCCACAATTCTGGGCTTGGGCCAAGGCAAGTGCAATATGCCAACTATAAATGCATCACCTTGTAAGACGGAGACGGTAGATTTATTTCTAATCCTTAATTCACCCGCAAGCTCCCGATTAAGATTCAGACAAGCCACCGCCGTCCACCACCTTCAGGTTTTCTCTCATCTCCGTGTGTTTATTTATCAGATAAATAGAGTTCCTCCCTCGTTGATATTGATCTTGATTAGAAAAAGCTTAATATCAGATTCTGTGATTGGTAATGTTTGATTGAAAGGCTGAAAAGGAAAGAGGTGTATTTCAAATCATCGGTATTTAAATTGGGGAAAATTTTAATGTGCTCCTGACCCCATGGTGGTCCTCCCATTGAGAGAGTGACACATAGATTTGTTTATTTTTTATTTTTTATCTTTTCTTTCTCTCTCTCCTTAATCTCTCTTCCACTCTCTCTCCTTCACCCCACCAAATCTTTCCTGCACCCGGAGCGCCAAATTTAACCTCTTAAATCGGGGATATAAGACTCGAGATCATCCAACAAGGATGATAACCCATAAATTAATTGGAGTAATTCTGGATAATTTTTCAACACGAAGAAAAATATATGCAATATTTGAATTTTTTTCCTTTTAATTAAAATTAACTTCTGCATAACAGATTTAGTTTCGGCTTACATTTTATTCTTTGGAAGAGAATTATTATTTTTGGATGCATTCTAGGTATAAGTTCAGTAAATTAGCATTCTTAGTCACAAAAATGTTTTGTGGGTTCGATTTGATGTCAGAGGGGTTAAGGTTATGACAAAATGACAAACCTGGAATGGGTTAGTTTGAGGGAACCCTAGATCGGATGAAGTTTGTTGAAAGTAGAAAATTAACCATCGAAGATTAAACTGAATATGTGAATGTTTGAACTTTGATGTTGGATTACGTGGATTTGGATGGATTATCGTGAGTGGGCCAGGGAATCAACTGGGTGGTGTATTGCTTCTGGTGGGTCCGCCACATATATTGTTTTTAATATTTTAATTGGTGCTTACTGGGATTTGTGGGTGGGATTATTAATAATTATTTGTATTTCACGAAAAATATCTTCTTAATACTGATTACTGAAGAAGCAGTATCGCATACTGATTACTGATTACTCGTCAGTAATTTCTGTTGATTATCTTTTTAATGCTTCTACAGATACATTTTCCCTTTATATGCTCTGCTTTCAGAGTCTGATTTGACAAGAACATTCTGTTTTTATGTTTCAATTAATTTAGAGTTGATGGATACCAATAATTGGAGACCTAAACAAGGCAATATGGATGCTAGTGAATGGAGAGGTGTAACAGCCCGTTACGTACCGGTATTGTTAACATTGATTATGATATTAAGCGCAGTTACAATCACAGTAGTTGGATTAATTAAATTACGGGCAAACTTTTTCCCTTTTATCTTCTTCTCTTATTCCTTTTCATATCCCTAACCTTTTCCGTAATCAATTAAAACAACGCTATAATTGTAAATGCAATACGCGGAAGCATCTAGCTTAACAACAACACTAAACTTTTCTTTTTATTCAACTCATTTTAAATCCATCAACTTATTATCATTTCTTACCAAGTTCTAGCCCTTTACATAAGCTACGCGTGGTTTCAAACCGTGAATCATTTGGAGTTCTACCCAACAAGTTATGCCCCTTTCTTTAAGTCAAGAAAAACCTGAATTTTCAAAAATTGCACTGTGGTAATCGATTACCAGTGGGTGGTAATCGATTACCACCTGTCAAAAATGAGGCAGTAGCCAAATTTTGACCTCCTCTGTTCTGGTAATCGATTACCAAGCTTGGGTAATCGATTACCACACATGGTAATCGATTACCAAGCCTCAGTAATCGATTACCAGTGAAGACAGTAGCCAAATTTCGTCCCCTGTTGCATGGTAATCGATTACCATGCTTGGGTAATCGATTACTATGCAGTAAAAGTGACAGATTACAGCATTTTAAGCCCAAGAAGGGTTGTGTAATCCATCCCTAACCTCTTAGTACTCCACACAACACTTAAACATACTATAATTTAGGCTCTAGGCCCTTCAAACATGCATTTTCATTCATTTATGTATCATGTACAAGGTCTTTAACATAATGGCCATTTTACATCAAATATGGTCCATTTTACAACATATTCACCAAGACTTCAATTACAATGAATGTGGCAATGGACAAGTCCCATGCTCACTCAAATATACAATATATTCTCATGTCCTACATATACATCATATTGAAGGATCTAACATGTGTTCATGAGCTTACTAAGCATGGCATTTTCAACATGCATAGATTCATGACCTAAGTCTAAAGCATACATCATATGCAAGATGTGTCCCTATCCAATGCTCATCCCATGGTGCCTCCAACATGCACCTCATGCTCCACTCTTCCAGGCTCAACCTGACCTGAAATGATGCCCCACAACACGGGGTGAGATATATAAATATATCTCAGTAAACCAAGGGCCCTGGAGGTTTCTCCATCCCGTGGCTCACTCAATGTGCAAATATAACACCTCGGAAAATTAAATGTGAAATTATGTGATAGAATATGGGTTTAAGAGGGAAGGTTTAGTGAAAATCAGAGAATTATGGCCAAAATGGGCTAAAAGGGCAAAATGGTAATTTGCCAAGAACGTAAACCGAGGCATGAAAAATGGAGTTAGAGATTTAATATGACAAAAATAATGCTGGAAATGGAATCAGGACGGAAAATTGAGTGAATAGGCAAATTTGGGAAAAATTGATGAATAGTGATTTTTAAGTGTTAAATACTGCGGTACGAGTGTACCGATAAGTGTGAAAATTTTATGAGAATTTTGAGGAAAGAAAAATATGACATGGACTGGAAAAATATGTAGATTAAGAATATACGATCATAATTTTTATCGGAGTTAAAGTTAGATCGCGTGTGGGACCCGTGTGACCGAAGTCACTTAGCCCCCACACCTTTTTCTTCTTTTCCTCCTTCCTCCTTCCTTATTTCTCCCGTGCGTCCCTGTGAAGGAGAAACCAAACCCCCTCCTCTTCATCATTTCACCATTTTCTCTATTCTTCACCAAATCACTTGATTTTGGTGTCGAAATCTATTGTAAACAACCTTCTAGATCCATTGGTAACACTTAGAAGCCATGAAACCACCTCCTTGGGGCGAAAATGGACAAACTCAGATTCGACCCACTTGAGTTTTTGGAGATTTCTTGGAGTTTTGATCTTCAAATGGTTTAGTGAAGCCTTGGTGGTGATCATACAACACATTGTGAGTATATTTGTGGTACTTTTATGGTTGGTTTCATAGATCTAGGAATTTATGCTTTGAATCTTTGATTTTAGATGTGTGATGATAGAGAGCTCAAATGGAAAAATGCTATTAGATGAAAATGCCTTAGAATGATGCATGAAAGCTAGAAATGCTATGATAAATTTTGGTGAAAAAGTTGGATTTTAACTTAGGAAAATTTATGAAGATTTCATGAAAATTGGTAAGTGATGTAATTGAATAATTGAATGGTGGACCATTGGTATAGGTTGATAATGTGATTATATGATTAGTGTGTGTGTTAAAATGTAAGTGAAAACCTTGTAGAACCAACTTTTGAGGAATTCGAACCATAGAGTGGTTTGGAGGAAAAATGATGTAAAGGTTGTGAACTTGATGGAACATGATATAAAATGATGTTTAATTGGATAATGGTATAGTGTGGTATAGTGGAATGAGAAGAAAGAATGTGTGATTCATGAGGTATGTGGTAATTTGAGTTATAAAAGAGATTAAAGTTAAATGAATGAGTATTTGAGATAAATGATTGAATTGTAAATGATTTGATAATCATGTTGTGGATTATCTAGGTTGCCTCTGTTGGACGCTTTGGAAGCGGGTAAGCTTGGAGCTTACGTTTGGAGCATGGGCTCGGTATTGAGGTAACCATTGGAACTGGGGTTTAGCCCTTGTGTGCTCCACCACACCTAGTGGAAGGTTGTGGTTGGATTATGTGTTTATGGCATTGTGTGATTATGTGCTTGTGTGCATATTGCTTGGATTGTATGAAAAATTGTTTGGTCACTGGCCAGTTGACGTGTGTTGGGTTTGGACATCCGCTGGATCATTTCGATGGCGAAATACCAGTTGGAATGCCATGGGGTCGACTCATGGGAGCGACACCAGGATGAGCCAAACGTGGGACATCCGCCGGATAGGTCTCATGAGGAGTTCCGGTTGGGTTGGCCATGGAGTTTTCTCAACCATGGGAGAAGCTCTAATGTAACAGCCCGTTACGTACCGGTATTGTTAACATTGATTATGATATTAAGCGCAGTTACAATCACAGTAGTTGGATTAATTAAATTACGGGCAAACTTTTTCCCTTTTATCTTCTTCTCTTATTCCTTTTCATATCCCTAACCTTTTCCGTAATCAATTAAAGCAACGCTATAATTGTAAATGCAATACGCGGAAGCATCTATACTGCTTCATCAATAACTCTACCACCAGGGTAAGAATATCAACCTTTCATTTTACCAAATACCATTTTTTTTAACAACTAATATCATACCTTCTCACTTGGCTACATCACAATTAATCACTTATTACAATCATTGGCCACTTTGGCCACCACCTTAGCTTAACATCTCGCCATCACAAACCTTTCCATAAAACTTTGACTCAATCCATCATCACTACTCAATTTTCCATTCCCTTCACATAGGGTGACAATCCAATAATTCATTTCACAATTTCCGTAAGACCATAGTTTCATACTACCACACTTGGTATACACTCACGCACATCTCCGAGTGCTCAATTCCATAATTCAAACCACCATCTCATGGCACTTCACATTTTTCATCATATTTGGCATATTACTGTTCACTTAAAGTTATCCAAATTCACCTCTTGCGTTCCTCACAAGATACAATCCTCTAATGCAATGGGTAAGAACATCCCAGGTTTAACCCCTCGAGCTCTTGCTGTCCTAAGGGCCCCCAGGTGCAATGCCCCACCAATCAGAGAATCTGTCCTTATAATTCACGCAAGAAGAGGTAACATGCCATCGGCTGTACTAACAGTCCCACTAACACAAGGTTCTACCTCGCACCACTTACTTATACAACATAATAATAATCTCCGGGAACATAATCCATACGGAGATAGCCATACAAATAAATACATTCACATCAAATCCGTATACAACGGCAAACAGATTCTTATATAGGTACATAGTGGTATACTAGTTCTATCTTACTTTTGCACCATCCACTATAATTTTCCAATATGGTTCTTTTCTCATCATTATACTCATTTAACTTGACTAGTCATTAGTCTTTGTCTATAACATAATCATCCTCACATGATTCAATCATCTTTCTCATATTTTGACACCAAATTTTCAATTCATAACAGTACCCATGTTCGGTACAGTCTTAATCCATTGTCCATCATGACTTATAGCAGCCATTCTCAACTCCGTAGAAGATCCACTTCCTTAACATAGCATCACTTTTTTCTCAATATTTCACTATGACACCAAGAGTGTCCTCATTTAACAGTCCATGCATCCCGTGCATCAGGACCACCGGATACATTATCAACTTCGAGCAGTGCTCGCCTGGGACTTCCAAGAGCAACACCTCTTAGGACTCAATCCACAAAGGGAAACCCAGGACAACATTAATTGTCACATATTACCAACATGTGTGCCATGGTATAACTTGCACACCGGGACTCCATCACGAATCCCATACCACATTGAGCATCCAATGACACTCCAAAGAGACAATCTCTTCATATATCCCATCATAGGGAATTTCACTTACATCATTGTTCCTTTACCACAAATAATAATAATTTTTTTTTTTTTTTTTTTTTTGTTCATTACAACACACATATACTTTTAGGCACCCCGGCCTTCACAAAACATATAGATATACACATTTATATATATTGGCGTTTAGCCATCACAGGATTACTATCCCCTTATACTTAGACCACATCATCAACATTTCAATGCTCCCTCACATTATGTAAGCATATTAGCATGATTAATACTCCACACTCATTTATATTTTTATCACTTCACATTTGTCAAGTCCAACCATCCTTAACTTATGGATTCTCATACTTTCAATCAAATTCACCAAATGCCACACATGGCAATTTTCCTCAACTTCTTATATTTTACGTTTTATTCATATGATATCCTCACTTATCTCCAGCCAACATTAACTCATCATGGACTTACGTCCCAATTTCAACACCGAAATATCCTACACGTCATTTCCATAGTCCTTTTCTGTTACTCACAATCCTCAATCAAAATTTCAAATTCAATTTACTTCTACATTCAAGCATATTAAGTCATCCAAGTACATGCCCTCATCAAGGGTCTTATAACCTTATACTTTACCCTAAGGTATCCAGCATTACACAGTCACTCATTTTCAAGTTTTTCACAAATTCATCGGGGTTCCAATTCCCCACCATGTCCAAGATATACCACTAATTCCCACATACACTCAATTGTTCTAACTCCCCATACATTTAGGAAAGACTACCAACATCAACATACCAATATCCACTCAAATCAATCCTTTTACTGACCACCAGACCACACATTCAACTATGATAGCATTCTACCCAAAGTGGTTAAAACTCTTACATCAATTCATTCTCAATAAGTCCCCAATTATACCAAATTCACTTACTAACATATCCATCCGTGGGGTAGTCAACACAGCACCCACCACCTTAACCTAAAGACTGGCGTTGGTGCTCCAGGGTTGTCACGAAGGCATCTCATACTGACCACACATTGAACACAAGGAATGGGTTGATCAGGCCCAAACTAAGGAATCACATGTGCAGCAGTCAATAAGAGTCTACGTACAACTATACAGCACTCACCTCAATTACACACTAATCAGAGTTCCCTAAAGAAACTGCTCTGATACCATAAAATGTAACAGCCCGTTTCGTACCGGTATTGTTAACATTGATTATGATATTAAGCGCAGTTACAATCACAGTAGTTGGATTAATTAAATTACGGGCAAACTTTTTCCCTTTTATCTTCTTCTCTTATTCCTTTTCATATCCCTAACCTTTTCCGTAATCAATTAAAACAACGCTATAATTGTAAATGCAATACGCGGAAGCATCTAGCTTAACAACAACACTAAACTTTTCTTTTTATTCAACTCATTTTAAATCCATCAACTTATTATCATTTCTTACCAAGTTCTAGCCCTTTACATAAGCTACGCGTGGTTTCAAACCGTGAATCATTTGGAGTTCTACCCAACAAGTTATGCCCCTTTCTTTAAGTCAAGAAAAACCTGAATTTTCAAAAATTGCACTGTGGTAATCGATTACCAGTGGGTGGTAATCGATTACCACCTGTCAAAAATGAGGCAGTAGCCAAATTTTGACCTCCTCTGTTCTGGTAATCGATTACCAAGCTTGGGTAATCGATTACCACACATGGTAATCGATTACCAAGCCTCAGTAATCGATTACCAGTGAAGACAGTAGCCAAATTTCGTCCCCTGTTGCATGGTAATCGATTACCATGCTTGGGTAATCGATTACTATGCAGTAAAAGTGACAGATTACAGCATTTTAAGCCCAAGAAGGGTTGTGTAATCCATCCCTAACCTCTTAGTACTCCACACAACACTTAAACATACTATAATTTAGGCTCTAGGCCCTTCAAACATGCATTTTCATTCATTTATGTATCATGTACAAGGTCTTTAACATAATGGCCATTTTACATCAAATATGGTCCATTTTACAACATATTCACCAAGACTTCAATTACAATGAATGTGGCAATGGACAAGTCCCATGCTCACTCAAATATACAATATATTCTCATGTCCTACATATACATCATATTGAAGGATCTAACATGTGTTCATGAGCTTACTAAGCATGGCATTTTCAACATGCATAGATTCATGACCTAAGTCTAAAGCATACATCATATGCAAGATGTGTCCCTATCCAATGCTCATCCCATGGTGCCTCCAACATGCACCTCATGCTCCACTCTTCCAGGCTCAACCTGACCTGAAATGATGCCCCACAACACGGGGTGAGATATATAAATATATCTCAGTAAACCAAGGGCCCTGGAGGTTTCTCCATCCCGTGGCTCACTCAATGTGCAAATATAACATCATATAATATGCAAGCAATACAATATCACCAACCAACTGGAGACAACCCAAGAACATCCACGCATGGATTTATGTTCAAGGCTCCATCATATAACTCCCGAGACAATCCTAGAGCTTCTCCCATGGTTGAGAAAACTCCATGGCCAACCCAACCGGAACTCCTCATGAGACCTATCCGGCGGATGTCCCACGTTTGGCTCATCCTGGTGTCGCTCCCATGAGTCGACCCCATGGCATTCCAACTGGTATTTCGCCATCGAAATGATCCAGCGGATGTCCAAACCCAACACACGTCAACTGGCCAGTGACCAAACAATTTTTCATACAATCCAAGCAATATGCACACAAGCACATAATCACACAATGCCATAAACACATAATCCAACCACAACCTTCCACTAGGTGTGGTGGAGCACACAAGGGCTAAACCCCAGTTCCAATGGTTACCTCAATACCGAGCCCATGCTCCAAACGTAAGCTCCAAGCTTACCCGCTTCCAAAGCGTCCAACAGAGGCAACCTAGATAATCCACAACATGATTATCAAATCATTTACAATTCAATCATTTATCTCAAATACTCATTCATTTAACTTTAATCTCTTTTATAACTCAAATTACCACATACCTCATGAATCACACATTCTTTCTTCTCATTCCACTATACCACACTATACCATTATCCAATTAAACATCATTTTATATCATGTTCCATCAAATTCACAACCTTTACATCATTTTTCCTCCAAACCACTCTATGGTTCGAATTCCTCAAAAGTTGGTTCTACAAGGTTTTCACTTACATTTTAACACACACACTAATCATATAATCACATTATCAACCTATACCAATGGTCCACCATTCAATTATTCAATTACATCACTTACCAATTTTCATGAAATCTTCATAAATTTTCCTAAGTTAAAATCCAACTTTTTCACCAAAATTTATCATAGCATTTCTAGCTTTCATGCATCATTCTAAGGCATTTTCATCTAATAGCATTTTTCCATTTGGGCTCTCTATCATCACACATCTAAAATCAAAGATTCAAAGCATAAATTCCTAGATCTATGAAACCAACCATAAAAGTACCACAAATATACTCACAATGTGTTGTATGATCACCACCAAGGCTTCACTAAACCATTTGAAGATCAAAACTCCAAGAAATCTCCAAAAACTCAAGTGGGTCGAATCTGAGTTTGTCCATTTTCGCCCCAAGGAGGTGGTTTCATGGCTTCTAAGTGTTACCAATGGATCTAGAAGGTTGTTTACAATAGATTTCGACACCAAAATCAAGTGATTTGGTGAAGAATAGAGAAAATGGTGAAATGATGAAGAGGAGGGGGTTTGGTTTCTCCTTCACAGGGACGCACGGGAGAAATAAGGAAGGAGGAAGGAGGAAAAGAAGAAAAAGGTGTGGGGGCTAAGTGACTTCGGTCACACGGGTCCCACACGCGATCTAACTTTAACTCCGATAAAAATTATGATCGTATATTCTTAATCTACATATTTTTCCAGTCCATGTCATATTTTTCTTTCCTCAAAATTCTCATAAAATTTTCACACTTATCGGTACACTCGTACCGCAGTATTTAACACTTAAAAATCACTATTCATCAATTTTTCCCAAATTTGCCTATTCACTCAATTTTCCGTCCTGATTCCATTTCCAGCATTATTTTTGTCATATTAAATCTCTAACTCCATTTTTCATGCCTCGGTTTACGTTCTTGGCAAATTACCATTTTGCCCTTTTAGCCCATTTTGGCCATAATTCTCTGATTTTCACTAAACCTTCCCTCTTAAACCCATATTCTATCACATAATTTCACATTTAAGCCTTTCACACCCAGAATTATCATAGATCTTGACATCAAAGTGCAATTCATTAATATAATTAAATACCAGAAAATATCCAATTTTAAGGCCATGATCCACTGAAAAAACATTCCATCCTTCCCCAAAAGCAAAAGAACCATCATCATTTGATACCGTAACATTCCATTGTTGCCCACTTGAATCCTTGAGAATGATTTTCTTATTAACCAAGGGTGATACAGTAGAACTAAACATTGGAGGTATATACTGCAGTTTCAAAAGATGTTCACAAATATAAAAAAGATCAAAAAACCAAAGTCAATATAAAGATAAATTCACTTGTATATTGTTACAGAATCAGAAATTATTAATTAGAAATTGGGAAAATATACTCTTATATTGTAGGAGAGTGTTTTTCTCTCCTACATAGACATTGATTTCCATATTATTTTTTATCTTTCTTTCTTTTTCTATAAGTGGGTGGGTCTCATACATGATTGTCTCTATAACATATAGCGTGAGAGAGCTTATCTCCTATTGCGTGAGATTAATAAAGCTCTTAAAAATTAGCATTAACTAGTAAACCAAAACCAAAACTAAAATGAGTTTATCATTGTTACCAAAAAAAAAAAGTATTTCACATATTATGAGTGGTTATCATACCAAAACTCTAAAGTAGTCATCATCAGCCATGACCTTGAAGGTTGCACACACTTGTACATCATTGCGACCCATCTCTTCTCAGTTAATGATCCAAATTCTGTATTTGACAACACAAATGTTTTTAAGAGATAAAAGGAAAAGTCTCAACTTTTATCGTGTAAAATAACAAATGAGAAACAAGAATATTGAATTGATTAACCAGAGTACAATATATAAAGAAATGTTAATGGGCTTAGCCTATATGGGCTTAGCCTATATCTAACTTAAATCTTAATAAAATAAGGAAATAAATTTTCACTAAAAAAAATAAGGAAATAAATCTTTATAAATAATAAAGATATCTTAAAGATATTCTAAAAAAGATATCCTAAAATATTCTTTCTAACATATCGAAGACTGTGTGATCTGTGACCCTTTGACGCCTTTGGTTCTCGCATGATTTCGGGTTAAATGGATTCTCTCATGAATAATTTAATATGATCATATCATAAGGGAGGATTTTAAATAGGGGTGTGCAAAATAACAAAAAAGTGGGTCGAACCATGAACCGAACCGAAACGCTCCATAAAATAACTGGTTTTAAAAAACTAGTTCATGAACCGAACCGGTTTTTAAAAAACTGGTTCATGAACCGAACCGGTTTTTAGAACCGGTTTAAGAACGGAACCAGTTTTTAGAACCGGTTTAAGAACCGAACCGTTTCCGAACCGAACCGAACCATTTTCAAACCAAACCAAATTAATTTTTATAACGTTATTTTTAAATTTTTTAAATTTTTTCCTTTTCAAAAGAGGGTCGACCCGAACCGGTTCCGAACCATTTCCAAACCGGTTCCGAACCGAACCGAACCACTTCCGAACCGAACCACTTTCGAACCGAACCATTCAAACCAATTCGGTTCGATTTTTTCACAAAATCCAGTTCTGTTCGACCCATGCACATCCCTAATTTTAACCATTAATAATTAAATCAACGGTGATGGTTGTGTAACTTACTATCTTATATTTTTTTCTCCTCCCTTATCATCATTAATTCACACATGTACGATTACGATTGCCATACATGACATGGTCATGTTAATTAGCACATGAGAGAATTCATTCCCGATTCCGATTTTGTGACGGTACGTGTTTCCTATTTTTGTATATTACTGATAGGGGTCAGTATTTGTACTCTCTTTTTTTAATACACAAGACACCCACCACCCTCTATTGCTGCTATACCTATATGCTATAACCAAAAATGTCCAACTCATCCTCACTCAAGCTACTATATATATATATATATATATATATATATATATATATATGAGGTAGGATCATTTGACATCGGTGTCAAATTTCAAATTTGAAATCGGTGTCAAATTTCAAATTTGATACCTCATCTAAGAGCCATTAGATCAAGAAAGATCAACGGTGTCACATGCTTACAAATCAGAGCCGTTGATCTTTTTTGATCAAACGGATCTTAGATGAGGTGTCAAAGGATCTTACCTCTATATATAAATATATATATATATATATATATATATCGAAAATTTGCCATTCCAGAAGGAAACTTTGCAAATTTTTATGTGCTAAGGGATGGAATTTTTAGTAGTACACTCGCATGCAGAGAAACACAATATGGGTATTTTCAAAATGGAATCCTTACCTAGGAGGGACGAGGAGAGGATCATGCAGAAGATCAAGCAGAGAAATGGTGAAAAATAAAAAGGAGGGAGATTCTGGACGTGCATTAATAATTGATTCAATTTTTTTAATATTGATTTAAAAGAAAATCTGATTTCTTTCCCAAGGGAGAATAATAAAACTCAGAGATGCGAGAAACAAATCAAAACCACAATATCAAATCCAAAAATATATTAAAATTTTAATGTCTGAATCCTCCCATCCTCTGTCCGCACATTTGGAATAAATTTCTTTAAAAATCGTTTATTTAAAAGGAAAAAAACACCATTCTAAGAATTTTGGGCAAAACGATTGTCGGATTAAACCTGATTGGAAGTTTAATTTGATTGAATAAGTTTTTTCAAATTAATGCATAAAGCAAGTCACCTGATGAGACTAATCCTGTAAATAAAATATGTCAAATGAGGTGTCATTGCGTAAATCTGGTCGAAATATTATGTGAAATAAAAATATCTTCTGATTTAGATACTTGAATTGAAAATTATGGTCTTCCGAAATTTTATGGTTATAAAATTGTCTACGCTGACACGAGTCCCGTTATTATCACGATTAACACTAATTGTTTAGGGAGGTGCTTTTATTTTCCGTATTGTTTGAAAAATTAATTTTTTCAGTTATTTTATTTCAAAATCCATTGGTTAATATTTTTATTATTTTATTTCAGTTATTTTTCAAACCGGATAATTTATTCTTTTCAATCAATGAAATAGTTAGTTAATTTGAAACTCTTACCAAAAAAAAACTCATAATTGTTTTCCTTTTCACTTCATAAATAAGTTTCATTTATCAACAATGGTGAAATAATATTATTTTATAATTTGTTAATTTTTTATAGGACTTACTAAATTATATAGCATGTACATAATTTGAATTATGTTAAAAACATAATAAATTTAAATGTATAAAGTATAATAATCACTATTATTTTAATTAATTAATTTCTTTTCATGCATATAATATGGTAAGTCTTTGCATATTTTTAGTATTAGACATGTACAAACTACAAAGTCCTGTGGAATGAAATTTTGATTTTGACACTATGAATATATTTCTTTTACTTTTAATATATTTAATTATTGGAAATCATGTTCTCCGGTCGCACGAGAGCAAAAAATCTTCTTGCGCAAATTTGTATTCCTTGCCTACTAATATTTTTTTCTTTTTTAATATAAAATGTGTGACCCATATTTAATTTATCTCTACTTTTCTTCTCTCATATTTTCATGCAATATAATAAAAAAGGAACCTTTTAAACATTTTACCTCTTGTGACGTCATTCTACATATAATATTTAAACATATAATCATTTTACATGCAATATAATCTTTTTTTTTGGTAAACATCATCATACGTATAATCTTACCAAATGATTCTTATGCTCGTAATGCTCATACAATCATTACATTATTTCCCCTTTTTTGGAACAATATCTCTCAATATCTTTTCAAATAAGAATTTTTCATTATAATTATCATTATTTTTATTTATTTCTTTTTTTCATAATTACTATTATTTTAGTTTATTTATTTCCGTTTGAACGAGCACGCAATTATTTATATAGACTTGCATGAGTACAAAATATTGCAAAATGAAATATCAACAAAATATTTTACTGGATTCTTGCGAATTTAAGAATTAAGAATGATTGTAATTTATTTTTACATCACAATTTAAGTTTATCTTAACCAATTCCATATTTTTCGCTGAGGAAAAAGTCCATACGAACTTCACGTTGCCCACAAAATGGTTATTTCTATAATTTATCTTCCTATCAGGTACCTATCTTCTACTCTTTTATGTACATTTTTTATCTAAATAACTTTGAAATTACTTACTATATATACTGGTTTAGTGTGTTGAAGATGTGTGCTTCCTTGCATACAGGAGAATCAAATAATTCTTATTTTTAATGTGAATTATTTAATTTTTATAATTATATGTGCGATTAACATGATATTTGCGATAACATGTCATATAGGATAGGAAGGTGTCATATTGTTGCTTGATCACATGTCATACATGAGCATAGTAGCTATTATGTCTTCAGCGACTAATATGATAGTTATTATGGGATTATTTTGATTTTAAATTATCCTCAAAAATTAATTAATATTTATTATGATTTTTGTTAAAAATCTAAATTAATAATGAAATTAATTAATTTTGAGTAATTAACATCAAGACAAAAAATCGTTATGGAGATTATTTTGATTTCAAATCATCCTCTTAAATGATAATTATTATGATTGTTGCAATATAGATTAATAATTAAATCAGCAATTTGGATGATTTAAATCTAGAAAAATAATTAAATTAAATTTCCTAAGAGAATATTTTATTTTGTGAGTAATTTGTGGATTTTCTGAAATGGTCATGGAATAACACACGCTGCATACAACATTCATGTATTATGATTGTGTGGAGCACACGCTGAGATAAAGTGACCGGATAGGGATCAGTATTTGTACTCTCTTTTATTAATACATAGTGATTATATCTTTAAAAAATATAGAATTGTGTGATTTTATTTAAAATTATTATATTCTATACTAAGAGAAATAGTAATTATGGTGAGAAAAAATAAAAGATTTTTTTAAATTAAATATTAAATAAAAAATATTAATTTTAGCTAAAATGACTATCCTTTAAAAAAGATAATCATTTTTTCCTTACTGATATTATTTAAAAATAATAATAATAATTTTACTCAAATAAATTAAATTAAACTCTCGAGAGATTGGTTATTGTGCCTTTCATTTTTTTTAATTATCAGTATACCCCCTTCTTAAATTATATATTAGTTTTATTTTATTCCAAAATTATATATCAATATGCTCTTGTTTACCGATAATAACTAATTTAATGACTTTAATAACTATCAGCAAAGGCTTATAAGAGAGGGTTCCAGCCAAAATCTTTTTATCCCATTTTTTTTTATCATTTTCT
>JAVKPL010007279.1:0-29539 GCA_032173675.1 Gastrolobium villosum
TCACTATCACCTTGCCTGCTAAGTTCTCATGTGCCAATTGAACTACTTTTCAAATGTACTTTTGAAACAGATATTGCCTGCAAGGAGTGGAAGATATTGTGTCTCACTGGCTATGATGTATCTTCAGGTTGGATCATTGCAACACTTACAATAGTTTAGAATGTTTCTATTTTTTTTAAAAAGACCAAGAAGCTAATCTGTATATTGTGTCTTTGTAGATCCATTTTATAAATATTCCGAAGATAAATTTTCCAATTCCCTGAAAGGGTACTTGAAAAGGAAGTTGGTGCTGTTTTAGTGTTATATAGGGCTTCACAAGTCATTATACATCCAGATAAATCAGTTTTCACAAGACAAAATACCTGGACAAGACATCTTCTTAAGCAGGAATCTTCCCCTTGCTGAGTTTTTTCTGATAAACATGGTAGTTATGTTGACCATGGTAGTTTCTTTTCTCAATCTTTCACAAAATTTAGCTACTTGTTTTTATACAATCTTATAATCCTTCCTAAAAATTGCAATGTTTTTGGACTTTAGGTCAATGACGTTCTTAATTTGCCTTGTTATGCGAATTTGGATCTTTTGTTAAACGAGTGATCAATGGAGCATTACAATGTAGAAGAAACAAGGATTTTAAAAACATCATATATGTGGGATTCTGGCAGTTTGTTTCCCCCCGTCTCAAGCTCTTCTTTTTTTCCCCTTCTTTTTAGATAAAATTCTTGATTGTTTGTATCGTCCAGATCTTGCAATCTTGCAAACCAATAAATTCTAAAGCTAGAAGTAGAAGACTTCAATCTATGAACAATACATAGTGAAGAGGATCTCTATCCACGCATCAAATTGGCCTTAGCAAAAAAACCCACAACAAAGGGATCCTACACCATATATGGGTCTTTTCACTTATATGTACCATACTTAGTCAGTTTCTTCTCGATGTATCACTTTCACTATAAATTCCCAACTTACATGTCTCTAAACTTTATTCAAATATGTGTCATAAAAATATTATTCTGCTCAAATTTCTACAAAGGGACATGCATTTCCTCAAGTTTGATCTAACGGTACCCTAACATATGCAGGTGGGTTATTGAGAGCAACCTAGACAAACTAAAATCTGCAAGATAGAGAATAGCCTATTGTTACTTCTCCATTGCAGCTACACTTTTCTCACTTGAACTTTCTGATGCTCGTATATCATGGACGAAAAATGGGATGCTCTTTGTTATGGATATATGTATCATATCCTAACTACCTATCTAAGACTACACTAAAGGATAGATAATCAATCATCCTAACAATATCAAAAAAACACAGCTAGTCAAGATAAGACCCCTATCTCAACAGAAAGGAGGCTGAATCCTACTACAACTGGGAGATCTACATAAACCCTAGGGGTAACCCTTATAAATTTGAGGTTAAGGACCCCAGGTACACACTTTTAACCTATTTACTATTACTGCCAACACTATGCACATATCCACGTCTTGGCTATAAGCCTATTACTTGTGCGCAGTGATTGGGATATTGGCTATAGGCCAAATACATACCTACTTCTACGGTATCTCTGAGCGCATACCATACGGTATAGAAATACGGCCTTCACAAGACCGAACATTGGCGCTGTCTGTGGGGAACGATAAATTTTGATTCCCATCCCATGATGACGAACACTCGTTCGACGTCCAGCAATGTTCAACCCCAACCACTGGAACATCTCCAATCAACAGCAACTCTGGTTCTGGTGGATGTCCAGGTCGGACAGGTCGGTACAGAAGTGCCAACCTTCAGGACCCAGTCCAACACGGTGACGGAGTCAGCGCTCCCACCTCCCCAGAAGGATCATCCTGGAGGGGAAGGTCATGTGCTCAACATGGCCATGAACGCAATCCTTCAAAGGATGCAGGAGATGGAGAACAGGTTCCTGGCTCAGCAAAGGCTGAATGCCCAGAGGATGCAGGCATTAGAGGCTGAGCTGCGAAACCAAAACACTGAAGGCCGAGCTAGAGGATACCCCCCTAAGACGGAAGTCAGGATCGAGATGCACATCTGGAGGCATTCAAGACCGAGATGTTGTTCAACGGGATAACTGGACCTATTAAGGCCAGAATCATTGCTACAAAGTTGAAAGGTCAGGCGATGGCATGGATAACCAGGCTTCCCAGGAACTCAATCGATTCGTTTGAGGACCTGGCTCGGACGTTCCGTCTCAATTTCGCCACGAGTAAAGCGCACCCCATGCCGACCTATGCTTTAGGAAGAATTCGGCAAAAGGAGAATGAATCATTGAGGAAGTACCTCGATCGATTCAAAGATGCCGCCCTCAAGGTTCGAAATCTAACTGAGACAGTCCATCTGCATTTAATCATCTCTGGATTAGATGGTGATTCTCCACTGGAAAAATCCATCTATAAGAACCCGGTCAATGATCAAGAGGAATTCCGGCGTAGGTCGGACAAATACACTGACATCGAAGATATGTAGAGGGCTTATGGAGAGTCCAGAGGACGGAGCCCAAGCAAGAAAAACAAGGATAGAGATCCACGAAGATCAAAGAACGAAGCCGACACTCATGACAAGAGGTCGGACGAACGATCTCCGAGGACCAAATATGATAGTTACACACCGCTGAACATGTCTAGATCTCGGATATGAATACAAGTGGCTCAAACCGAGATGCGTAACGTCGAAAGACCTTGACCCCTCAAAAGCAAGAACAGATTGGACAGAAACAAATACTATGCTTTCCATGATTAGAGAGGGGAAATTGAAGCAATACATTATCCGAACTCATGGAAAAAAGAATAGTAAGCGAAGGCCAAGAAGCCGGAGCAGAAGTCACAACCCGAAGAAGGAGGATATAAAAGATCGGGAACAAGATCGCCCTCCATAAGGCACAAAGGTCGAAGACAAAGACGAGGAGTTCCAAGAAGTTGAATTTGAGTGCAATGTAATAAGCGGAGCTCTAGGTGGAGGAGGCGACACGACAAATGCAAGAAGAAAATACCTAAAGGAGGTCATGTCGGTTAGAGACAGACCGACCTTCAAAGAAAGAGCCAGCAATCCTGCTCCCCCAAGGCTATTCTTTACTCAGGAAGACCTAGAAGTGGTCGTACCTGGACATACTAATGGGTTGGTGATTACCGTGGTGCTAGTTAACTGCCGAGTTAAGAGAATCTAAATTGATCATAGAAGTTCGGCTGACATATTCTATTGGAATTCTTTCCAAAGGATGAATTTAGATGAAAAGACTTGAAACCCTGCGCCACTGAGTTGATTGGCTTCAACTGAGAGCCATCCCTTCCAAAGGGTTACATAGATTTGAAGCAGACCTTAGGAACGAAGGATGCGTTTCGAGCTGGAAGGGTTCAGTTCGTGGTAGTAGACGCTCTTTCTTCCTGCAATGTGATCATTGGCCGACCTACAATCCACGAGTGCGACATGTTAGTCTCCACCAAGCATCAAGCACCGAAGATGGTAGGGTCAAAGAATGAGGTCATCACTATAAGAGGAGATCAGAAAGAGTCCAGGGAATGTTACTATGAGACCTTAAGGACCAATTACGTAGGGCCATCATCTCCCCCTAGAATCAAAAAATGGAGGTAAAGCCTCCATTAGAGACCAGTCAGTGTACCCATGTGGAAACGAAGTAAACTTGGTTGAATTGGACATGAGGGAGGAGCTCCAAGCACCTCGTCCAGAACCCCAAGGAGAGCTGGAAGACGTCAATATTGGGGAGGACGGTAAAGATGCACCAAGGTGGGAAAGGGCCTGGAGGCCGAAGTGAAAGAGGCAATGACCTCATTTATCAATGAAAACTCCGACGTGTTTGCATGTAAGGCGTCGGAGATCCTGAGAATAGATCCAGCCTTTTGCTGTCACAAGCTTTCTATGTACCCCGAATCGAAGCCAGTGTCCCAAAAGAAGAGGAAAATAGGTCCTGACCGACGTCAGGCCTTGAATGAGCATGTGGATGAGCTGTTAGAAGCTGGCTTCATTAGAGAAATACAATACACCACTTGGCTGTCCAACGTTTTGATGGTGAAGAAACCTAGTGGGAAGTGGAGAATTTGCGTTGATTACACCGACCTAAATAAGGTCTGCCCAAAGGACTCATATCTGATGCCTAATATAGATCAGCTAGTTGATAATTCATCAGGATTTCAGCTACTGTCATTCATGGATGCATACTCCGGGTATAATCAGATTCCACTGCACCCAGATAACAACGAGAAGACCACATTCATCTCGGAAAAAGGAAATTTCTACTACAACGTCATGTCGTTCGGCCTCAAGAACGCCAGGGCGACTTACCAAAGGATGATGAACCGTGTCTTCCAAAACCAAATTGGAAGGAACCCGGAGGTATACATTGACGACATGATCATCAAATCTGTGCACATAACAACACATGTAGCGACCTCAGAGAAACCTTCAAGCAATTGAGAGCTCAAAAAATCATATTGAACCAGGCCAAATGTTTGGGCTTCATGCTCACCAACAGGGGAATTGAAGTTAACCCTAACAAATGCAAGGCCGTCCTTGAGATGAAGCAACCATAAAACAAAAGAGAAATCCAGCAGCTCACATGTCGCTTGAGGGCCTTAACCAGGTTTTTGCTGAAGTCGGCAGAAAAAGCCCTGTCGTTCTTCAAGCTCCTAAAAAAGGAAGCGAAATTCGGATCGGGAGAAGATTGCAAAAGGGAATTCGAAGAAATAAAGAGATGCCTAGCCACCCCACCTGTGCTGTCAAAGCCAGAGCCCGGAGAGACGTTGATTCTATATCTCTCCGTGGGTGAAGAGGCCATTAGCGCCGCCCTAGTAAGGGAGACGAACAAGGGAAAACAGCCGATATACTTTGTAGGGCGGACATTGCAAGGACCTGAACTTCGATATCAGAAGCTTGAAAAGGTGGCGTTCGCCTTGCTCACCACGGTAAGAAGGCTCCGACCTTACTTTCAAGGGCATCGAGTGGTTGTGAGAACTAACTAGCCCATCAGACAAGTGCTACATAAGCCGAATCTTGCTGGAAGGATGATCAACTGGGCCATTGAACTCTCGGAGTTCGACATTTCGTAAGAACCTCGGCAGGCAATCATGTCCCAAGCATTGGCCGACTTTGTCCTGGAGCTCACCCTGTCCAAAGGAAAAGAAAAGGAGAATGAAGTCCTCTGGACGATATACGTCGACAGGTCCTCAAACTCTAAGGGCCGGGGTGATAATTGAAAGCCCGGATGGAATATCAATCGAACACTCACTCCATCTTGCATTTCCGACCTCAAACAACCAAGTCGAATATGAGGCTTTCATTGCAGGAATTGTATAGGCAAAGGAGCACGGAACAAAATGAATAAAAATCCTCAGTGACCCACAGCTGGTAACTTCACAAGTTGAAGGGAAATATCAAGCTAAGGGACCCCTTATGATAAAGTATCTCCAATAAGTCAAGGAACTGTTGGCAGAGTTCGAACAAGCGGTGGTCCAGTATATACCCCGAAATGAGAACAGCAGAGCAGACATCTTGTCAAAGATCGCCAGCTCGAAGGGATTAGGAAATCATCGAACAATGATATAACAAAGCATCCCATAGCCGACTTACGTCATGGTTATGATTGAGAATGAAGACTGGAGAAGGCCAATTGTTTGGAGAAATGAGTTCTGCCCGACAAGGCCCAGCAAGCTAGAAAGCTCGTGAGGAACTTGGCTTGTTTCACCATCATGGAAGGGCAGCTCTACAAAAAGGGTTTTTACATGCTTATGCTCAAATGCCTAAGTGAGGGTGAGGCAGATTATGCCCTGACCGAGATCCATGAGGGCATCAATGGGCATCACATGGGGGGAAAACCCTAGCAAGAAAAGCACTCAGGGCAGGATATTACTGGCCTTCCATAGAAGCTGATGCAAAGGAGCACGTGAAGAGATGTGAACAATGTCAGAAGCATGCGCTCATCCTTCGTGCACCTCCTGGGGGATGGACCTATTAGGCCCTTTCACCGTGGCCGAATGACAACTCAAATGGATGATAGTAGTAATAGACTACCTCACTAAGTGGATCGAGGTCGAACCCCTCACCACCATAACGTCGGCAAGTATTCAAAGATTCTTTGAAAGAAAACTTATAAGTCAATTTAGAATCCCAGCCGAGATTATCACAGACAATGGAACACAATTCGCTGATAGGAAATTCCAAGAGTTGATGGCCGATTTCAAGATCAAACATCGATTCGCGCAAATAGAGCATCCTCAGACGAATGGACAACCGAGTTAACCAACAAGGTGATCATCAATGGTCTCAAGAAAAGGCTTTTTAATGCTAAAGGAAACTGGGTGCAACAGTTACACCTCGTCTTATGCGGATATAGAATGAGTGCCCAATCTGCTACAGAAGAAACCCCTTTCAAGCTGACATATGGTTATAAGGCTATGATCCCAGTAGAGATCGGAGATCCTTCCTGGAGGAGGATGCAAAAAATACAGGAACTGAGAAACAAAATAGCGAAGCATTGGCCGTAGAACTCGATCTACAAGATGAAAGTAGGGAGAACGCCAGATATAAGAATAAGATGGCGAAACGTCCAGTGATGACCAGGTTCAATACAAAGATCAGACCTCGGTCATTCCAGAACGGCGACTTGGTACTAAGGAGAGCAGACATCGGCAACAAAAATGCCAAAGATGGGAAGCTCGCAGCAAATTGGGAAGGCCCCTACAGAGTTAAGGAAAAATTGGGAAGAGGAGTCTATATTTTGGAAACTATCTCCATGAAGACGGTGAAGAGAACTTGGAACGCGGACAAGCTAAAGGCCTACTACAGTTAGGCCAGATGTCTGACTTCTAAGAATTTGTGAATAAATTTTAATTCCATGCTAATAAGACGAGCTCCTAAGCTCAGTCAATAGATAGATTTATTTTTATGCAAATAAGACGAGCTCTTAAGCTCAGTCAGTAGATAGATTTATTTCTAAGCAAATAAGATGAGCTCTTAAGCTCGGTCATGTAAATAGATTTCATTCCAATGCAAATAATATGAGCTCTGACCTTAATCTTAATGCATATCGATTTCTATTTAAGCAATAAAATTCCTCAAGCTTAACGATCTAAGAAAGGAATAAAATTTTGTTGACGAACGAAAAATTATCCTAGATCGACCAAAACAACTTCAGCAAACTATAAGCCGAAATGTAACAAAACGAGAAGTAAAACAAAGCAAAGACCTCAGAAATATAAACGGCAAAAGCCGACCTAAAGCGGCAAAGATGTTCATAAAAAATTAAAAAGGGGATCAAAGCCCCATAATAAGGAGGTACTAAAAGTAAACTGGCCTTGGAGGCCGATGCATGTGAGAGGGAAAAACAAAAATTTTCCTTGCGGAAACACACATGTAAACAGTTTTTCATGCTTTAAGACAGCATGATGTTACCTTGTTTACGATCTGATCGCCAGGGAGATCACTTATCAGGTTTGAAGGGTTCAAACCTTCTAACGTTGATCCACACCACCCTTCGTTAATAATGCAAGAACACCTTCTTGAAAGCCACCAGATGACCACCACAGAGAGGCTTGTTATGCACTCAACAGGTGAAGATGGAGGCTAGGTTTAGTGTTTAGAAGAGTGAAGTCTTCAACATCAAAACTTCACTAGAGTGTGGCGCATAGAATGAGGAGAATTGGCTAGGTTTTCTTGTGAAAACCCTAAGGAGGAATGATACCCATTTTAGTGCATAAGAGAGTTGGTTAATAGGGAGAGAATGAGAGGATTTTCCTCACTTGAAAATCCCTCAAGATGTGCGCATAGTTGGAGGATTTGTTGCAATTCAAAATTGCCAACAAACTTCACTTTGAATCCTCATGAGATTAGGCCCTTATTTTATTGTGATTCTAAACTAATGGTCATCATATGACCACTCACTTATGCGCCCCACTCTGTCCCAAATTGAGTCCAGATACGTTGAGTAGTTGCATTCAAATTTGAACCAACTAACTCACTGATTCTCTCAACCAATCAAATCAGAATTGGAGCACATTTAGTTGACAAGATGACTCTCATTCTATGTAGCAACGATACGACACGCGACACGTGACACGACACGACACGACACTCCGACACGTCAATCCTAAAAAATTATGGATTTCGACACGTTGGGACACGTTTTAATATTAAATAATATTTTTAATTTATATAGTTTATATTTCATTTAATATTTAATAATTTAACAAAAAAATGAAACTAAATTAATAATACCCATCAACACGTTATAAAGATGGAAGCTTTAATAAAAAAAATAAAAACTGGGATGAGAGAGACATAATATCAGATAGAGAGATCAAATCATATTAGAGAGAGATCAGAGAGAATGAGATACAATAAGAACGTAATAGGAATTGGCAACAATGATGCTGAGATGCTCTCTTATCTACTTAAGGGGAAAAAAGACAAAAATAAAATAAAATTGATATGATCATGTGGAAGCTTTATTAATATATTTTAATTTTTTTTTAAAAAAAATTAAAAAATTTTAAAAATTTTAAAAAAAATTTAACAAATTTAAAAAAAAAAAAAATTACGAAAATGCCATTTGACCGTGTCGGACACGGTCAAATTCGCGTGTCGGAATGGTCAACGTGTCGGAAAAAGTCAACTACATGTCTGACACCGTGTCGGAGCGTGTCGCCGTGTCGGAGCGTGTCGCCGTGTAGGAGCGTGTCGGACCCGACTCTTCCTATTTTTACAAGTGTCCGTGCTTCCTAGCTCTCATTAGCAACTAAAGTGGCGCACCATTCCCTTATTGGATGAGATCAAATATCTTCTCTTGATGCAGGGGATTTGTTCCAACAATATCTCATCTTATCCTTTTGTTATGAAATAACTTTTCATAGTCAATTCAAATTTGAATTCAAACACTTGAATTCAAATGTTCAAATATTTAAATTCAAAATTCAAATTCAAAATTCAAATTTCAATATCCAAATTCGAATTTCAAAATTCAAATTCCAAATTCAAATTTCAAATTCAAAATTCAAAATTTAAACGTTTGATAATTAATTTATCTAATTAAATTAATTAATAATGTATTGGACCATCCAAGCCCATTACATGATCCATGCGCACTCTTCCCTTCAGGTGGGCTTCCAAACAACTTCTTGGGCTAACAATAATTATTAGACCCAATACCTTTAAAGCTAGTTCATCATGTCTACAAGGTGTTAGTATGTGACCCATTAGGTCCAACATAGCCTCTAACGTAAATGGGCTCGGGCCCAACAAGCACACAACCCAATTAATGATAACACAAAGCACTAGCAATGCTTTGTTGCCCCAGAGCTAGTCAGATTAATGACTTAGTCATCCTATTACACATATTTGGTTACCGTATGTATTTCCCTTCGTCTCGATTATCTTCCCATTAACCTAGGGTAAGGAAATGTATCAACCCCTGCGGTTTAGGGTAAGCTTTATTCGAAATAGGGAATCTTCAATTTACTGACTCTAAAGGCAGATCATCTCATGATCTTTTTTACTATGCATAGATTCCCGACTCCCTGTAAATGTCATCCTGATTTCTCCGGTTTACAGATAACCTAATCTCTCACAGATATTTCATGAATTCCTTCAGCATATCACCCTAGCCCTATGCTCTTTCAGGACACGCCCAACAGTATACCTATGAGTCTCCATGTTTCAGGCAGACGAGGTATACAATCAAAGCATGCCTTCTAGAACACAGTCTAGGTAATAACCTCTGGTCTAAGGAAAGACATACCCAAATATAAAGAGACTACTCTAATTATACTATCTGTGAGATTTCCTCATAGAGTCTCTTTTTGGGACTGGTCAGTGCGAGCTATACTCTTATAGGTCCACCTATGAATTTAGCTAAGACATCTCCATATCTGTAGCACATGAGGTCTTTACCTTGTATCCAAATACAAGGTATAAGTCGTGCTAGTCTTACCCGAGATCACTGATCCCCAATCTCAGTGTCTCTAGACTATGAACATAAAATTAGGAATAAACGTGCGATTTCCTTGAATCCTCATGATCGTGATCTCATCACAGATACTCAAGAGATACCTGTTCTATTCTAAGGGGTTTATCCAGTTTGTTCATATAATATTAACAATAATATCGGGACATAACATGAAACTGGATGAAGAGTTCTTTTATTCATTTGCGACAAAAAATGTTCTACATCTAGTGTCCTTTATTTAATCAAAAGATTGTCTCTAGGAAACCCATATACTAACAGGTACATTATAAAGGTCGGCATTCTGACCCCTTCAATCAGCAACACGTGGAGAAACGGCCTCGTGGACCTCGGCTTCGGTCTCCTCCTCTTCGGGAGAGTCAGAACCCGATGTTCCAAGGAAGATAATGCCATCCTTCACGTCATATGAAACACCCATCCCATCAGTGATGAGGCCATGGTTTAGAACCTAAGCTTGAGAAATAGCATTAGTAAAGGCCTAGTGGCTACATTCACGATCACGGCTCTTGCCTCATCAAAATTGGCCTGCAGCTTTTGGATCTGAGCATCCTTGTCGGTCGAAGACTTGGAAAGGGCCTATTTCTCCACCTTCAAGTTGTTTTTCCTAGCCTCGGCCAATTTCGAAGCCTTCTTCACCTCAGCCAGCTCGGAAGATAATTCCTAGACCCTCGTCTCTAGCTCGGACTTGGTTTTACCAAGCTCGTCATGCTTCCCCAAAGTTTCCTCCACCTTAATAGCGAGAGACGAGTTGGAAGCAGTGAACAGATCGAGCCTTTGATGAAGATCCTGGAAGGATTGGAGCAAGGAAGCCTCTTTCAAAGAGTCTTCCTCCAACCGAGCTATCAGGGTCCTCAGGTCGGATGTCAAGGTCAAACTACCCATGAGTTGCTAAGGGGGCTTCAGAACGGCTCTAAGTCGATTCGAAACTCTGACCTTCAACAACTCCACAGGTTCCAAGGCAATCATGTCTCCTTGAGGAACGATGAGAGGAGGCAAGATTGGAGATGAAGGAGTAAAAGGAGGAACACAGACTTCGGTTAAAATCACTTCATCACCCACTGAACTGCCACCAAATACGGCATCGAGCCGGTGTTTCTTTGAAACCTCAGCCTTGGAAGAAGGGATCTCTTTCGCCTTCCCCTTAGAAGTCTTCTTGAGTTTTGGCAAGAATTTCTTATACTTAGAGCTCGTCATGCTAACTGCAAAAAAGAGCCAAAGACCAGAATACGAGTTATAAATTATGCCAAAAATAAACCGTGAAATAAATCACATACCAAGCTCAGAAAGGGGATCATCTCCAAACTTATCTACAATCCAACTTAGACCGATAATGCCATATTCTTCGACATAACCGATCAGGATGGAAATCGCAAATCGTTCCGAAGCAGAAAGAGCTACTCCTGGGATAGCATAGTCTTTAGGACGCCTTCGGTAATGTTTTTGCGTCCAGCCATTCTTCGCCGAACCAGGAAAGAGAGTCAGAACAAGATGCCACCTTAAAATAGGCATCCTTAAGACCTTTAAAGGATTGGAAGTAGGGAATAAAAATACCCCTAGCCTGAGTACCTCGGAGGGTTACCCACCCCTTCCTCTCTTTAGCCTCGGCACCAATTCGGGCAGTATATATCAAATAGAAAGAAGAAAATAGAAATTGTGCAAGGCAGGAAAAGATATGCACACACTTGTTCGAAACCTCGGATAAAAGCCCATGAACTGGGATGAAGTTGCGAAGGAGCAATCCTAAGTCGGCGGATCACGGCAACTTGAAACTCGGTAAAGGGAAACCGAATTCCCAACTTGGTAATCAGGTCCCAATGAAAATAAAAGAAATAGGGCTCGTCCAATTCGGGACCCACACATACCGGGGTATCACCTGCTGGGAGAATATCAACCCCACTGGGATCACTAATTGGAAGTTGGGCTACCTCGGCATGAGACATTGTAGATCGCATATTGAGAATCTCAAGAAGAACCCAATTCTGGACGTCAGACTCTTCCATAACTACGGCCCTGGAACATGAAGGATGAGGGTCAGTATAAAAATCAACTAAATCCGAACTTGGACTACCAAGATCATATGGCAAGGAACTTGGAATCCAAGAAAAAGGAATGGAGTTTTCAGAACTCCTAACAAGATCAACAAACAGTGTCTGATTAAAGGTCGAATCACGGAAGGCGGTAAAAGGAACATTAGATTCCGGAAAACCTAAGTCAGATGATGAGCTAGAAGAAATATTGCTAAGCCCGAGAGGAGGGATCCGATCTAGAATGGAGGAGCAACCTGAGATGGGGGCAAAATGTAAGACAGAGGAAAAGGGTCACGAAAGGAGCTCGACCCAGGAGGAACTGCAAGACTCGAAGCCGAAGGGGGTCCACCCCTACTGAAATTAATTTCGGATTGATTTCCCCCTCGCCCTCTCTGACCCCTACCTCTCCTGCCTCGTCCACCTCGGGAAACCCGACGACCTCCTCGAGGGCTCCAAAGAAGTTGTTGAAGCTTCTCCTCCTCGGTATACTCCCTACCATAAAACCAATACTGAACGGCTCGAGGTAATTCCTTTATCATTTCCTCGTTAATCTCCCTCCATCATTTTGGCCAACAGCCGCACCTGAAGAACCAGGAACACTCTTTATCCACTCCAGAATTGAGAACTAAAGAAATATCCCTCCCTAGCAAGAAATAAACAAATGCTTGAAGCAAAAAGTTTGAAGGAGGAAGAAGTAAATGGTTAAAAAGAGGTGAAGAAGAGGACAAACAAACCCAGAACTCAGAACTCCGCAACAACAATGGGAAACTCGAAAACCCGAAGAAACACACCTGGAGGTGAAGGGCAAATACACAGAAGAGAAATGCAAAGTGAAGTGAAAATTTACAAATAAATGCATGAAGAAGAATTTAAAGGCTTTTACCCTACTTGGCTTAGGGGCTATGCTAGGCGCGAAGATGAAAGGTTTGCAAACGGTCAAGCAGCCAAGGACGAAAGGGTAATCTCACCCTACACGCATTAAATGCGTACAATTATCATGCATGCAAACGCAGAACGACTCACTGCCCACGATACACGAACCCCCAATAGCCAGAAGACACGTGGTATATTTAACCATCAAGGTTAAGCAAACGCCACGTTGAAGTGACAAGAGTCAGACATGATCCTATCCGCGACAGGATGACCGAGGTATACACCTCGACCTAGTACGACAAAAGAAGTTCTAATAACGAATCAGGAAATTCAAAATTTCCCGCAAAGAACACATGACCTCAACGACCTGTCAGACAACGAGGATGTCGCATTCACCAAAGTGAGCAGGAGACACCTCGGCAAAAGGCCTCGGCACAAGCAAGGTCGGGACATCATGCAAACACCCCGTCATTTCGAGCTTCGTTGTACCAGGCTGGGGGGCAACTGTTATGGATATATGTATCATATCCTAACTACCTATCTAAGACTCCACTAAAGGATAGATACTCAATCATCCTAACAATATCAAACAAACAAAGCTAGCCAAGATAAGACCCCTATCTCAACAGAAAGGAGGCTGAATCCTACTACAACTGGGAGTTCTACGTAAACCCTAGAGGTAACCCTTAGGTACACACATTTAACCTATTTACTATTACTGCTAATACTGTGCACACACCCACGTCTTGGCTATAAGCCTATTGCTTGTGCGCAGTGATTGGGATATTAGCTAGAGGCCAAATACATACCTACTTCTACGGTATCTCTAAGTGCATACCATACGATATAGCAATATGGTCTTTCAAAGACCGAATAATCTTAAATTTTTTTGATTATTTCTTTGATATTTAGGGTTTTGAAGAAGAGCAAGTGAACCTTATTCAACTATATGCTCCTCTTCTTAATTGATTTGAATTCCGTTTGAATTTTTCACTATTTTCTTCAACAAAGAGTGATGCTATGGAAATTGAGCTGCAGGTGGGGTGTAGATATCAACGTTGTTTGTTGTTCTGAGACAGTTAAGATAATATTTTCTACAATTCACAGCACAGTTTGAAGTTTGGTTGATAATCAATAAAGGCAAGGTCATGACAAAAAAAAATCTTAGAAAAATACCTTGAAGTTTGGTATACATCGGGACAAATTCTTTGAGCTTAGCAGTTGAAGATGAATCGATTAAGTTTGACATACCCTAGGGCATTTCTTTGAGTTTTGTAGTTCAAGATTGGTGTAACCCATTTGACCTAACCATCAAATACTTGGGGGAAAATCTTTCCTCCTGTTTATATATGAATTCTCTCGGTAATGATTTTGATGGTCATCCATGGAAATAATCAGAAATAGTCACTTTTTAAAAGAAAAAAGAGCATCTCATCCACGAAGACATCTTTAAGCGTGGTACAAGTATATGGTCTAGTTCTAAAGAGAAATCTTCTTTGTCAATAAAAGATAAAATCCAAAAAAAAGGGGAATGCAAGATAAGCCTGTTAGATTGAAAATAGGCAACGGCAACCTAAGCAAAAGTCAGGGCAAGTAAAATAGAGAAAGAAAGAGAAGGAAAGATAAGTCCGTTAGGTTGAAAACCCACAAGGGCAGCCTAAGCGAAAGTTAGGGCAACTAAAAAATAGAAAGAAAGAGAATGAAAGATAGGCTCGTTAGGTTGAAAACACACAAGGGTAGTCTTAGCAAAAGCTAGGGCAAGTCAAAGAGACATAATTTGGAAAATGAGAAACTCACACCTGGCTTTCTGGGAAAATGTCATTTTAACGACTCATTCATTTTAGGGAAATTCAACTGGCTTAAGAAAAGCACATACTGGGGCAGCACCTTATAATCATCAACAGGAGAAAATTGATGGATATATTCTCCACATGCTCGTAGGAATCTAGATTGGGGGCAGACACTTAACCTTCCATGATATTCCATTTGTATCATCTTCTACCACTTTTCATGTAAATACCCACATTCTTTTCGAAATCTCAAGGTATCCAATCCTTTTCAACCTTACTTTTGGAATTATGCATGTTATTTGAATGATGTTTCCAAGTAAGATAACAAGTAAATAACAACATTTAACAATTTAAAGACAATATCTCAAATTAACAATTCAGACAAAAGGAATTCAATCAGGTTCCATTTAGGGAAGGCTATAACTGACACTCTTAATTATTCCTCTTCATTAAGAGGGTTTGACACTTATGGGCAAGAGCTATAAATGAGCATATTCTCAAAGTCCAACAAGGCTCAATATCTTCCGTCAAGATTTGAGAACGAATATTCATGAAGGAAACAATTAAGGTCTATCCACAAATGAAAGAGTCCAAAACAAACACTTGTATGAGAATTAGAAGAGATGTCAATGAGTATGAGGTTGCATGAGTTTGCTTTTAAACATTTGTTGAAGGATTGAAGTTTTAAAGGGAAACAACAAAGTCAAAACATTTCTCATACACCAATGAATTTTCATAGTAAGGCTAGCATGAAAGGAAAAAATGAGGAAAATCTCGAAATTTGAAAATTTTAATTGTTTCTGCATTAGGTGAAATGCATTCTATCTTGCATCATTTTTGCATATCATAAATTAAACAAACAAACAAAATGGAGAATTTTCTCAATTTTGAAAGTTTTAAGTATTTTTGCATGAGGTGAAAATTTTCGTCTTGCATAATCTTTGCATATCATAGAAAATCTCCAAACTTTAAAATTCCAAGTGCTTTTGCATGCATTGTGTATTGCATCATCTTCATATTGCATAGAAGAAGAAAGAAAGAAGCGTGGTTCTTTACACATCGGGCATTCATGTCCACACCTGCTCAAAGTTTGGTCCATCCTCCCACACCTTTATTTTTCCAGCTAAAGTCGAGTCCATTCTTTTGCACCTTTACTTTTTCTGCACCTTTATTTTTTCAGCATAAGTCGAGTCCATTCTCCCGCACCTTTACTTTTCCAGCACAAGTCAGGTCCATTCTCCCACACCTTTACTTTTATTCAAGTCGAGATCCTTGTCTTGCACTCATATATTTCTTGTGTTCAAGTTGGGTCCTTCGTCCTGCACCAGGTTATTTGAGGATTAATTTAGTCGTGATGGCTTATTAATCTATAGTACTTTTTAGGGTCATTTTAGCCGAGACAGCTTGATGACCCAAAATTGTAAGCCGGATCCATTGTCTCGCACCTATTTATTTTCCCAATCTAAGCCGGGATCTCACTCCTGCATATGTTTACCTTTCAGGCCCTTGTGCCATCATCGTTTACCTTTTAAGCCATCGCACTCGTCATTGTTTCTTCACCTTTTACTCTCAGAAAAAATTGTTGTGTCCATGTCTTTACTTATTCTTTACAATGATAATACGAAAAGTATAGTTATTTATATTTCAAGCAAAAATTAAGTAAAGAGGGGCAGCTGAAAACACCACATTCAGTCCAGGGAATTCAAAATAAATAAAAAATAAAAAACAAATATATTAATCCAAATGCTTCTCCTAAAAATGAAGATCGATAGGGACATCTCATGGAATCTTCTTTCCTTGGTTCAATGCTTTGCTCCTTCTATTGGTTGCAGGGGCATAATAACTTTTGTATAATTTGAATCTATGCATACAAAAATAGTTTGTATAATTCAAACATGCAGATGCTAATTCTCAAATTTATCATTTATCAACATGTGATGGCAGCTATAGATTGGAAATTAGAGAAGCACAAGTAGTAATAAAGGGGATAGTGCAGAGGGTTTTATTTATATCATGAACTAGAATCCAAATAAGAAGGGAGAAAAGGAGATGAGGAAACACTTAGGAAAAAGAAGATTCATTACACTAAAAAAACATTCTCTCAACTCAATCCTTACTAAAATACCCATTCCCCTTTTCCATAGCACATTCCTTTACAATTGGTTCACTATTTTCAGCTCTCAGCTGTCACAATCAACAAAGATCGACAAAGCTTTATTTCAAAAGTAGATGGGGAATAACAAATTTAAAGGTTAGAACTTTTGCTTGTATGGTTTATCTTATCAGGAATGGAATTGGTATCAAGTACAAGGCATACTTTCTTCGAACAGTCACTCCAAAATGCTCAGTCATATCCAAGTCCTCACTTTTCATTCCATTGGGAATCTTCCAATCAAAGTGATACAACAACAATGCAAGGGCTAACTCAACATTTATTAAACCAAGTGTGCTACCTGGGCATATTCTTCTTCCAGCTCCAAAAGGAATGTACTCAAGATTACTTCCTTTATAATCCATAGAGCTATTGATGAATCTCTCTGGATAAAACCTCTCTGGTTCAGTCCAGTACTTTGGATCTCTTCCTATTGCCCAAGCATTGACAATGACCTTACTTTTGGCTTGTATATGATACCCATGATTTTCACATGCTTGCCCACATTCTCTTGGAAGTAAAAGAGGAACTGGAAGGTGTAACCTCAGGGTCTCTTTGACAACAGATTTCAAATATTTCAGTTCATTGATGCAAATTTCATCAACCATTCCTTTCATATTGAATATTTCTCTAACCTCATCTTGTGCTTTCTTCATTACTCTTGGATTCTTGACCATCTCTGCCATTGCCCAATCTATGGTAGTTGATGCTGTCTCACCTCCAGCGACAAAGATATCCTGAAAAGTAATTATTAGTGAGGTTAAGCTAAGCAAGGATAACCAAAGAGACACTAATAGTAATGTAATCCAAAGATCATTGAACTAGGATAGTTGCTTGCTTAAGATGGCAGTAGAGCCTCTATGATCAAATGATCTAGAGCTTGATGTTTGCCGCTTCATATTCTTCATATTTTCTTTTGAATAAACATTGTGGAATTTCGTAGCACAAGTAAGTGAGTTTATATATTGTCTACTCTTTAAGCCCAGTAAACCCTTATGTGAGGATATGTTTAAAATATAATATAAAAATCATTAATCTACCATCAGCTAGCAACTTAAGAATTTGGGATAATTGGTTGCTAACATGGTAAATACTGTGCTCAAGTGGTAAATATTCATCTAAGTTCAACAACAAAGGTGCTGTTGGGATAAATTTTAAATTTTCGTTTTTTATTTAATGGGTTTAGAAGTTTTATTTTTAGGAATGAATGATGGTTAAAAGTTAGCCATTTTCTAGCAGTTTTGGTTTTTTAGTTTCTTGTGTCAGCTAGAATATTAATGAGTCAGTTATGTCAGTTAGAATATTAATGTGTCATTTATAAAATAATGAGGGTGTTATGTGTGGAGTTATGTTGGTCAGTTTTATAGCTTATAAATAGCCTTTAATAGTTTGTATGAAATGTAGATCAAGAGAAAAAGAGAAAGAGCAAGAATAGAAAAGAAAAGTTTTTTTTGTAGATACACAAGTATGGTTGTTTCTTGCATCTATGTAGATATTCAATTCTAACAAATTAGTATCAGAGCTTGGGCTATGGAGGAAAAGAACAAGATGGAAGTGCCACTCTTTTATGGAGATAAAGATGAAGCATTGGTCTTCTTACTCTGCCTAAAAGAATATTTTCGGAGAGAAAAAACCTTTGAAGAGGAAAAATGGCATGAAGCTTTGAGTAGATTCAGAGGAGGCGCAATCAAATGGTTCCGTAGATGGGACTGCCGCGATTTTAATAACATGTGGAAGAATCTTCAAATAGCCTTTATAGCGAAATATCTGCCTGGACGGTTTGATCTGATTGATGAAGAAGAAGATGAATTCATCAATGATGATGATGAAGATGAGGAGAATCATGCAGATGAAGAAGAGACCGAGATGGCGGAGTTCGAGGTTGCCAACGGCAACGTATCCGCGGAGAAGTTCGACGCGTTGGAGCGTGAGAGAGATGAATCACAAAAAAAAGAAGATGACTGCGGCTATGGGAGCCGAGATCGAAGACGCTGAGAGAGGCGAGTCAATTCAGAAGCCGGATAGAGAGGATAAGGAAGAAGACGAGATGTCAAATGAGCTTGAGAAGCCAGCAAAGGAACGAGAAGCGTGGAATCCGAGATGCTTGATGGAGACCGGCTTGGAGGAGACTGCGAATCCGAGCTTGATGGAGACCGGCTTGGAGGAGACTGCGAATCCGAGTCTCATGTTGATAACCGGGATGGGGGAGATCCTGGCTAAATCACCGAGTTCATGTTTTGGAAGAGACTTCGACCCCGGCGTGACGAGGTCGACGTCGGCTACCAGCATAGGTCGCTGGTTCGAGATGCCATTGAGGAGGTGCGAGGAAGACGACAATGAAGGAGCCGAGAACGGCGGAAAAATGGAAGATGCATTTGAAGAAAAGGATGTGGTCTTGAAGAGAAAAGGAGATTTTGTTGACAATACCAATGATGCAGACATTGGGATTGGACGAGGAAATAAAATTGTGAAAGCAACTGATGAAGCGGCGAATGAAACTAAGAAGAATTTGGGTGACGAGAAACATGCAGGTGAAGAAGATGCAGCAAATGGAAACAAGAAAAGTCCTGTTAATGAAACTGAAAATATCAAATTGAAGAAGTCACCGGATAAAATAAAATATATTCAGAAAAATAATTGCAAGTTGAAGAAAAGTAGAAGCAACGCGAAGAAAGAAAGCAGAATTTAATATTTATGGGAGAATTTTGTTGGAATAAATTTTAAATGTACGTTTTTTATTTAATGGGTTTAGAAGTTTTGTTTTTAGGAATGAATGATGGTTAAGAGTTAACCGTTTTCTAGCAGTTTTGGTTTTTTAGTTTCTTGTATCAGTTAGAATATTAATGAGTCAGTTACAATATTAATGAGTTTGTTATGTCAGTTATAAAATAATGAGGGTGTTATGTGTGGAGTTATGTTGGTCAGTTTCATATCTTATAAATAGTCTTTGATAGTTTGTATGAAATGTAGATCAAGAGAAAGAGCGAGAATAAAAAAGAAAAGTCTTTTTTGTAGATACACAAGTATGATATTTATGTAGATATTCAATTGTAACAAGAGCATGATTATCTTCATAAAAGAATTTGTGAAGCGTTGATATCCTTACCAGAGTTATAGCCTTAATGTTGTTATTAGTTAAGCAAATATCCTGGTTGCTTCCGTTACCATCCTGGAATTTTAAGAGAACATCTATCAGATCTTCCTCTGCTTCATCTTTACCTCCTTTGGGTTTTGACTTCTCTTCTTTATGTTCAGTAATGATGTTTTCCAGTATTTGATCAACTTTCCGATGCAACCTCTCAAGCTTAGGCCTCAAACCAGTAATTTGTTGAAGCCATTTAGCAGAAGGAAACAAATCTCCTATGTCAAAACCTCCTGCAACTGTTATTGCTTCTCTTGCCGCTGATATGAATTCTTCTTGGTCTTTGCATTTCTTGCCAAACGCAGCCCTTGAATTGATAGTATATATTGAGGAAGTTACTGCTTGTGTAAGGTTGATGGGTGATCCTTTTTGAGAATCAATCCTTTTGATGAGATTTGTTAGCTCTTCTTCTCTTATTGGCTGAAATGAACTGACACGCTTTTGGGTGAAAAGCTCCATTGTGCATATTTTTCTTAAATGTCTCCAATAATGTCCATAAGGTGAAAAACCAATATTTGTGGATTCATAAGACAATATTTCCGTAGCTAGAATATGAGGCCTTGAAGCAAAGATCACATCGTGGGTTTTCATTACCTCCCTAGCATACTCTGGTGAGGAAACAACGATTGTGAAGATCTCTCCAAGTTGTAAATGCATCAGGGGTCCATAAATATTGGCCAAATTTTTTAATTTTCGATGTGGTGTGGATGTAACAAGGTGGGGTATATTTCCTATAATTGGTAGCTTCCATGGCCCTGGGGGTATATTTGGAGTTGAGTCAGTTTTCTTGAGACTCTTCCCAATTTTTAGTGCCACAAACAAGAAGAGGATAAAGGGGATAATGGCTAATAAGTGAAGGATTTGATTATCCATGGAGATAAAGATTATTGATAGTGGATAGGGAGGGAGAACAGAATAAAAAGACTTGGGATTTTGGTTGCTGTTTATTGCTTGATATTTTGGTAGTTCTCTGTTGCTGCAACTTGTAGTAAGTTCATTATATAGTATTTTTTTGTAGTACGCACAAGGATGCCTATCACTTTCCGACTTTCTAATACACATTCTTTGTAGGCTGTTTTTGTCGTTTCTTGTTTGGAATCTGATAGAATTGTCTAGGTTTATGCTTTTTCACATATTTGGCACTTGGCAGTACTGTTACTAACTTACTATTTATTCCCTTTTTTTTTTCTACCTCACATGATGAAAGCTGACTTGGTATTTAGTTTATGACTAATTGCTTCCTTGGATCAAGGAAGTCCATGTTAGTATGGGGGGGACTTTGAAGGGTTTAGGTGTGATTTTTAAAAAATTTAGGTGATTAACTTCACTGAAAATTAAAAATAATAAAAAAAATTCGTCTGCTTAATAAGAGGTCTTGCTTGGGATACAATCAAATTAAACCAGTTTGAATAAAAATAAATGACCCAGAGAATTACGTATATTAAAAGTATAAGAATTTCACAGCTAAAGTCCTTCTTATGATCTTAGAAAATGTGAGAAAATGAGGTGGAAGCAGGATTATGATTATTATTTTCCATTTTTTTTAAAAGTTAATGTACTTAAGTGTGAGTAATAAAAAGTGCTACATCATGAAGGAATTGGCTAAACATGGTATATAAAAGCTAAAGGACGTATAAATTCCATCTCTTAAAATTTTGGGTTTAGACATAGTTCCTTTGTCCTGAGATTGTTGCTTAGATTCGTTTGATGTGTGGATGGATGATAGTCTCCCCTAATTGGGCTCCCCATGGCCAATGTCCAACTGTGGTATCAGAGTTAATGGTTGATTGACTTGTGTATACGAGTATTTGGAGATGGTGGTTAGTGTTAAGGTTTATAGGCTATGGCAAACTCATGTTGTGAACCAAGATTCTGACTCACTCTTAGTTGATAATCCCATAAATACTTGAAGATGTTTCTGCTTGAGGGGGAGTTAACAGTTACAGGATTCACACTTAAGAGAAAGATTGTCAGGAATTCAAATGAGTGATAAAAAAAATCTCATATCAAGAAAGAATGGTTTTGAGTTAAGTAATGATGTTGAATCCTTTGTTATGGGTTAATTGTTTAGACTCATTTAATATGTGGATGGTAGCCTCTCCAGGTTGAGCTTCTGCTGGCTGCTGCACAGCATGAAAATGTTGCTTATACACCATAGTTTAATTACATTGTTGGTATATGCTACAATAAACAATGTTGCCTTGCAAGGTCACTAGTTTTTATTTTATTTTATTTTTAAATGGTAAAGCATGCATTTGAACTGGATGGTAGCCTCCCTTGGTTGAGCTTCCGCTAGCCGCGGACAACATGAAAGATGTTGCCTATACACCTTAGTTTAATGACAATGTTGGTATATGAACCAATAAACAATGTTGCCCATGCAAGGTCACTAGTTTTTATTTTATTTTATTTTTAAATGGTAAGCATGCATGAGTTTTGCATCAAATTAAACCTTGAGTCGCTGTGTTCATATTTATATAACTTTTAAATTTTAATTTTTTTTCCTTTTCAAAATAGGGTCGACCCGAACCGGTTCCGAACCGATCCAAATCAATTTAGAACCGAACCATTTAAACCAATTCAGTTCGGTTTTTTAAATATGTACTTTGGTTGGTTTGTTTTAGCAACAAATTTATGTTAGTTTCTCCTGTGTCTTATTTTAATTAATAAGTGTTTACCTATTTGTTCCTTTTTGTCCTATAGATTTGAACTGGAGTTTGGAGTTTTGCATCAAATTAAACCTTGAGTTGCTGTATTCATATTCTATGAAGCACCGACACTTCAAAAATTCTGACGTGTCGTGTCCGACACTTCCTGACACTCACTGACACTCCGACACTTCCCGACACTCCAATACTCGTTGTAAAGACTCAATAAAGATTCAAAGATTACGTTGTGTTGTATTTTGAGTTCCAATTATTAGATTCATTAGAGTACGATTACGATTTTATTGAGTTTAATATAAATATTTGGGATATATTATGTTTTTTTGCAAAATTGATGGATATTATAAGTTTAGCTTTATTTTTTGTTAAATTATAGAATACTAAATATAATATACACTACATAAATTAAAAATGTTATATAATATCAAAACGTGTCCTAACGTGTCAAAATTTAACATTTTTAAAATTAACGTGTCGTAGTGTCGTGTCGTGTCTCGTGTCAGTGCAACATAGTTCATATTTATATTTAAATGTTTTTTATACTTGTTGACTCAGCTTAATTAGCTCAATTAGTTGAATGGTTTTGGTTTGTATTCAATACTAGTTCAAGTCTATTTTGTGATTAGTAATTTATATTTGTGGTTTGTCCTCTCATAAAGAGTTTAGCAGCCTCCTTTCCTCCAAATCTTTGATCAGTAATCTCGATTTATTCTATGCATGTGGAAGATGCTATATAATCATGCAACTAGCACCTCTTTATCATTTAATTTAATGAAGATGCAAAACTTTCAATTTTCTAATAATTTATTAATAATAGGAGTTGATGTTATACTCTTATGAATGGGGTCACCTATATCTAGGGATGTGCATGGGTCGACTCGAGCCGATTTTTTTGAAAAACTGAATTTAATTGGTTTTTTTGAAAAACTGAGCCGAATTGGTTTAGATGGTTCAGTTCGAAACTAGTTCGGATCAGTTCGGAACCAGTTCGGGTCGACCCTATTTTGAAATGGAAAAAAATTTAAAATTTAAAAAATAAAGTTATAAAAATCAATTTGGTTCGGTTCGAAAATGGTTCGGTTCGGTTCGGAAATGGTTCGGTTCTTAAACTGGTTCTAAAATCCGGTTTGGTTCATGAACTGGTTCTTTATAAACCGGTTCGGATCACGAACTAGTTTTTAAAAACCGATCAATTTAAGGGCAGTTCAGTTCGGTTCATGGTTCAGTTTAATTTTTTGGTTATTTTGCACACCCCTACCTATATTAGTAGAGGTGTAAATGAAGCAAATCAAATGTCTAAATGTTAGTATATGGGTGTCCTAGAGACAATGTAACGCCCCGTTTGCAGCCGGTTAATTAACATTCATATGATAGTAAGCGCAGCATGCTCAACTTAATTAATGTGAAAGCTAACTAAATAGATTTTATCTTTTTCCTTATGTATTGCAAACCTTTTTACTTCCATGGCCAAAATAAAACGGACAGCATTTCCTCTGTATTTTGGACTACTGGAGATAATTTCCACCTGATTGATAGTTTAATATAATCCAGACATATAGCATATTACCTAGACATCCATGGCATAGGCTATCTCAATATCACATTGTCTCAAAATAATGTTCATGATGTTACTTATATAATTACATCAAATAAACAAAAGAGATGCAATTAAATAAGTAACATAGACCTGAGCATGCATAACTAACAACATATACAAACTATCGACATGGCATAGACATCTCCTATGCTCTAAAAAAAAATACATGGCATGTACAACTCAAAATATGGTATGTCAGGTACAAATCTAAGTATCCACAAGACCCTGACAATCATGTCAATTAAATTTGCGAAGATAAGGTAATATCTCTCATCTAGCCTCTTACCACGCGATGCCTCGGCACCATCAGCTCCTGTACCTGAAATGGTGATCCCCATAACACGGGGTGAGATAATATAATTACCTCAGTAAGCTAGGGACCCTTGGAGGGCTCCTCCACCCCTAAGCTCACTTCTGGTATAAACACAGTATAAAAATCCATGCATGCATCAGAATATGTATGACAATGCAGTGTGCAATAATATAATCCTACTGGCCAGAGAATATAACAAGTATGTATTAGGCAAGGAAACACCGTCTTGCAACATACCGTATGAGGAAACACCGTCTCATACTATGCATAAGGAAACACCGTCTTATGCCTCACACAAGGAAACACCGTCTTGTGTGGCACACAAACATACATACATATACATGCAACATATAACAATTTATTTTCAACATACCATATCAAACTACCATCCTCCCTCGGAGTCTGGTGGAACAAACGGGGGATTAACCCCAAGGACCAAAAGCTTACCTGGCAAGCAATGTCCTCCAATAATTCTTGTGTCCACAGAGTCACGATCTTTCACAAATTCACAACCTAGTTCCAAGATGTGAATACAATCAGTATTCCTATATACCAGTCTACCACGTTAAATTTCCAAGACTACACATACAAGAAGCCTACACTTGATTTTTATTCCAATTTATCAAAGTGTCCTAAACGGCCATTTCATAATTTTTCTTTTTACGGGAGCCAATCCCAAACATATTTAACAAATGGGCTCACCTACAAATCACCCTCAAACTACTCATACCATTTAATCTCAATTTATAAACCCTAAATCATGCATTTTCTCCCAAAATCACAAGAAGGAGTTGGGGTAATTACCTTGGGAGCCTCAAATCACTAAATAGAACATAACCCAAGCTTCCAACAAGATCACAACCCTTCCTCAAGCCTTAAATCCGAAAATGGCAGCCATGGGTTCTTCAAAATATGTTTCCCTCTCATTCAAATGTAGCTACCAAGTTTAGGGGATGAGGAAGAGGAAGGAGAACAAGATGGAGAGAAGGAATGGAAATGGTTTCTTTTGATTTCCTTGAGGATTTGGTTGGAATAATGGAAGAAGAAGAAAGAAAGAAAAAAAAACTTCCTTCGTTGAGAAACAGAGGATGTCGACGGGGAGAAGGAAAATAAGAAGGAATTGGGTTCTTTTCCTTTGAAGTAAGTTTAAATAATTCAAGTGGGTATAAGTTTATCTATCCCACTCACTAAACTCTCATTCCAACATTGCACACTAGTCCAGAATACTTTTAAGGTAATATTTATAATTTTACTTTTCACTTTAGGGTAACTTTATTTACCCGCATTTCTACCACTTAACTGTCATTTTAACTCCTTTTTCACCCAAGGTGACTTTATTTATTTTTCTTTTACTTTCCTTATAATTATTCATCAATTTCAGATTTAAAATATTACTTCATAATTAAATCCAACACTACATGTGAGGGTCATTATAGACAATCTTTTGATTAAATAAAGGACACTAGATGTAGAACTATTTGTCGCAAATGAATAAAAGCAATCTTTATCCAGTTTCATATTATGTCTCGGTATTATTGTTAATATTATATGAACAAACTGGATAAATCCCTTGGAATAGAACAGGTATCTCTTGAGTATCTGTGATGAGATCACGATCATGAGGATTCAAGGATATCGCACGTCTATTCCTAATTTTATGTTCCTAGTTTAGAGACACTGAGATTGGGGATCAGTGATCTCCGGTAAGACTAGCACGACTTATCTACTTGTATAAGGATACAAGGTAAAGACCTCATGTGCTACGGATATGGAGATGTCTTTGCTAAAGTCATGGGTGGACCTATAAGAGTATAGCTCGCACTGAACAGACCCAAAAAGAGAATCTATGAGGAAATCTCACAGATAGTATCATTATAGTAGTCTCTTTATATTTGGGTATGTCTTTCCTTAGACCAGAGGTTATTACCTAGACTATGTTCTAGAAGGCATGTTTTGATTGTATGCCTCGTCTGCCTGAAACATGGAGGCTCATAGGTATACTGTTGGGCGTGTCCTGAAAGAGCACAGGGCTAGGGTGATAAGATAAAGGAATTCGTCAAATCTGTGTGAGAGATTAGGTTATCTGTAAACCGGAGAAATCGGGATGACATTTACAGGGACTCGGGAATCTATGCATAGTAAAAGAGATCATGAGATGATCTGCCTTTAGAGTCAGTAAATTGAAGATTCCCTATTTCGAATAAAGCTTACCCTAAACCGCAGGGGTTGATACATTTCCTTACCCTAGGTTAATGGGAAGATAACAGAGACGAAGGGAAATACATACGGCAACCAAATATGTGTAATAGGATGATCAAGTCATTAATCTGACTAGCTCTGGGCTAACAAAGCATTACTAGTGCTCTGTGTTGTCATTAATTGGGTTGTGGGCTTGTTGGGCCCGAGCCCATTTATGTCAGAGGCTATGTTGGACTTAATGGGTCACACACTACCTTGTAGTCATGATGAACTAGCTTTAAAGGTATTGGGCCTAATAATGGTTGTTAGCCCAAGAAGCTGTTTGGAAGCCCACCTGAAGGGAAGAGGGCGCATGGATCATGTAATGGGCTTGGATGGTCCAAGACATTACTAATTAATTTAATTAGTTAAATCAATTATCAAAAATTTAAATTTTGAATTTGAAATTTGAAATTGGAATCTTGAAATTCGAATTTTGAATTTGAAATTTGAATTTTGAAATTGGATTTGGAAATTTGAATTTTGAATTTGAATTTTGAATTTAAAAGTTTAAACATTTGAATTCAAGTGTTTGAATTCGAATTTGAATTGTCTATGAAAAGTTGTTTCATAACAAAAGGATAAGATGAGATCTTGTTGGAACAAATCCCCTGCATCAAGAGAAGATATTTGATCTCTTCCAATGAGGGAATGGTGCGCCACTTTAGTTGCAAATGAGTGTCATCTTGTCAACTAAATGTGCTCCAATTCTGATTTGGTTGGTTGAGAGAATCAGTGAGTTAGTTGGTTCAAATTTGAATGCAACTACTCAACGTATCTGGACTCAATTTGGGACAGAGTGTGGAGCATAAGTGAGTGGTCATATGATGACCATTAGGTCAGAATCATGAAAGGATAAGGACCTAATCTCATGAGGATTCAAAGTGAAAGTTGTTGGCAATTTTGAATTGCAACAAATCCTCCCACTTATGCGCACATCTTGAGAGATTTTCAAGTGAGGAAAATCTTCTCATTCTCTCCCTACTAAACAACCATCTTTTGCGCACAAAGGGTTAAGAATTCCTCCTTAGGGTTTTCACAAGTAAACCTAGCCTATTCTCCTCACTCTTTGGTGCCACACTCTAGTGAAGTTTTCTTGTTGAAGACTTCACTCTTCTAAACACTAAACCTAGCCTCCATCTTCACCTATTGAGCGCATAGCAAGCCTCTCTGTGGTGGTCATCTAGTGGCTTTCAAGAAGGCGTTCTTGCATCATTGATGAAGGGTGGTGTGGATGAACGCTAGAGGGTTTGAACCCTTCAAACCTGACAAGTGATCTCCCTGACGATCAGATCATAAACAAGGTAACATCATGCTGTCTTAAAGCATGAAAAACTATATCATGTGTGTTTCCGTAAGGAAAATTTTTGTTTTTCCCTCTCACATGCATCGGCCTTCAAGGCCAGTTTTACTTTCAAGTGGTATCAAAGCCAGGTTACTTTACCATCGGCGGGTGATGGTACCTTGTTTGTGAAGTGTTTTTCACGGTCAAAATCTTTAAAGGGTTAAAGTTTAAATTCTGCATATGGATTTTGAATCACAAATGCTTTAAATTGTTAAAGTTTTTATTTTTATGAACATGTAAATTCGATTGATATGTTCATAAATCTATATGTATTCATGGTTTCGTTTCTTTTTCTTTATGAAAGTTTTAAAAGGAAACACCCTTTTTGAAAGGGATGATTCGGCCATGAAGGGTACTTAGAGTACCTTGAATGTTTTCTTATTTTTCTCCATGAATTGTATCATGAGCATATCATGAAATTTTTGTGACAAGATTTATCATATACATGCATATATGATTCGGCCATGAAAGGGTTTATGGCTGCATGCATGGCTTAATTTTGTTTTCTTTGAGAGAAAATTAACAAAATTTGAATTATAAAATTTTTATATAATTCGGCCATCAAGAGAAAAATTAAGAGAATTTGAATCTTGATTTTATTTTGATGTTTAAATGTTAAAGATCAAAATATATGTGAAAAATGTTATGAGATAATATGATTTTTGTGCTTGCAAATTTTTTAATCTTTCAGGTACAAAAAGGAAGGGGATGGTCATGGTGCCCGATTTGAAATTTCAAATTTAAATTCATGTGTAATTTGCTCTGTTTAATTAGAGTTGTAATTTGAATTTCAATTTTTAGTAAATTTAAATTTGTCCCTCCGAAGATGTTTTGGAGTTTCTTTAATTATATGTAATTAGAGAATTAGGCTAGTGGCGTATAGACGACAAGCAGCCGTTTTTGAGAAGCAAGATGGACAAAAGCGCGAGCACCATGACTGTCTCAAATACATTGTTTATTTGCATGTATACTTAGAACGTCTAGTATGCATGAATTGGACAAACCGCGTTTGTATGGTTATTATGTTTGTCCAATTGCGACTAGTGTAAACCGATAGATGTTTGACATAGGTTATGACTAGCATGATAACTTACAACATGTGTTTGATGAGACCTAATAAACCCTAAATAAAAGGAACCCTTAAAAGGAATAAATTATTAAGCGTATGATTACCTCCCACCACCAATACTACTCAAACCTCTTCTACATAGTGATGCTCCACAACTCAGTTGGGACCCACTGTTTCGTTGAGCTAGAGTAGTGTTAGAAGTGTGAGACACTTGGGGTACTGGTTAATGCTTAGCTAAGACATAAATTGCAGGAGCAATCGGGCTCACGTGCTTAGGGTAATGGTGTTAGGTGGCATTATATTTAAGTAATACCTAACTGAACCAAAGGCACTAGCAAAAAA
>JAVKPL010007280.1:0-29498 GCA_032173675.1 Gastrolobium villosum
TTTTAATTGTTTTTTCCTTTCCATCAATGAGAGTTGAAATTGTATATAATGCGAAGCAATACATCATTGACTAAATAGAAAGAAAGGCTCAAAACAAAAGAAAGTATTATTTATATTTTTTGAATTTTATTATCCAAAGCCAACCTAATAATAAGGTTATTTATGCCTTAAATAAGTAGAACAAAATAAAATAAAAATAAATCTAAAAGCTCAAAAAGCCCTAGACTACGGAATAAAGCTAAAAAGTCAAGAATGACACACACAAGAACACATGGATATTTCTAAGTCAATCTTAGATGCATCATCCTCCTCTGCTAGGAAAAGATTCGCCTTCGAATCTATTTCATCTTCATCAATATCAATTTCTTCATGTGGTAACTTAGGTGGCAACTCTTTTAGTACAATATCACCAAATTCCCTAATTAAGGATAGCACTTGTGGATGCAATTCTTTATGCTTGCTAAGTTCATTTGCATTTATTTAAACTAAACGCTTGGGACTAAAAAAATGCGAGTTCTGAAGAAGTAGGTGGACAAAATCAATAAACAATCCTAAAAAGACTATTGCCTATAGTTTGGTTCAGTGGTCGCACCTGTGATCCATCATAGAAAAATTATACCCGAGGTAAAATCAAGTCTCATTGTCCCTGACTATCTCCAATTAAACTTCTCCCAAAAGCTAAATCTATATCTCCATGGAGCAAGGGATTGTTGTGTCCAAGTTCATAATTTTGTTTGCAATCTAAAGACGGCTTGAATAAAGGATCATTCTTATTGGCATCTTTGGATAGAACTTCAGCTTTGTCAGATATATTAAAATTTCTAGTAATTGAGTTTCCACTGAAATCACTATAAGGGATTTCTTCCGCCTCTGGATTCTTATCGTCTTGCTCCCAATTATCCTTATCGTAGATAAGAAACTCTTCATAAACTGGAGCATCCATAATGGGATTCTCATCATCTTTCTCTTCATCGGATTCATCATAGATAGGGACATCATCATAGAATGGATACTTATTGTTCTTATCTTCTTTGGATACATAATAAACAAGGACCTTCTGGTCTTCTGCCAAGTCTTTAATATCAAAGACCCTTTCGACAGTGTGTAACCAATCAATAAACTCATCTGGATGAGTAGTTCCCTTGAATTTCGGGATCTCAATCTTCACCCCAATATTAGCAAAAAATTATTTATCACCGGTTTGACTTCGTCATTGTCGCTCCTAGTTCTAGAATGGATTTTCGTTCCTTTTCTCTACATGAGATAATCTTTCAGACTTCCTTCCTTTATCTGACTTGTCCAAATGTGTTAGGGCAAGCAGTTGTTCGAGCTCCTGACTTCGTCTATCTTGTTCTGCCATTGCAGCTACAATTATGACGTCTCGTGCGTAGATGTGTGGTTATTCATTGTCGTCATTAAGGGTGTTACCATGCCTAATTCTACCACTGTCGTCGCCTCGACCCCGTCGTCCATGACCTCGACCGCCATTGTTTAGTTCAGCCATTTATGTGACAACTAGAGCTCTGATTACCAAATAATGGCGAATCAGTAATCAATTGGCTAAATATAAAAAAAAAAGACTACACACATGGATTGCGAGAAAAAACTATTTCTCTTTTCTGAATTTTATTAACAAAAAATAAGCCAATAACAATAGTGTTCTTCGTGCCTTAAATAGGCATAACAAAATAAAATGAAAATAAACCTAAAAGGCCAAAAAGCCCTAAATTATGGAATAAATCTAAAAAATCAAAATAACACACACAAGCACACATGAATATTTTTAAGTCAATCTTAGGAACATCAATATCAAGGAGAGAATCTTATGTTTGATTATGACAATAATTTGTGCATTGAATGGATGAACAACACAGCATAGCCTAAGGAATATTGTCTTCATGAAACACAAATAATAAACAATCATGATAAAAGCATAACGTGGAAAATGCTACCACAAAGAAAAAAAATATGGTTTAAAGTTTCTAATGTTACTTTAAATTACTTTATTTAATGTTCACCAAAATATACAGAAAAAAATGTGCGGGGTCCATGTGAACCCATGTGAAGAGAAGAGAGAAAGAAAGAAAAAAATATGGGTCTCGTATATTTTTATCTGTGTATTTTGATTAACATTAAATAAAGTTATCTAAAGTAGCTTTAGAAACTTTAAATCCATTATTAAAAAAAAAAAACTAAGAATTTAAGTTTAAAAAAAGTTAAGGGAAAAAGTGTGTGTTATTTTAAATGACACAAACTTATATTCTTTTAAGAGAGAGATAGACAAAAAGAAATGAGACCTACACCTTTATTTTTTTATTTTCAATGTGACTCACACATCTTTATGTCTATCTCTGTTAAGAGGTGTCCTTTAAAACCGCATACACTTTTCGCCTTCTATATAAGGGTTTGTTTAGCTTTCAAGAGTATTATAAACTGATCCTCTATTTTCTTGGTGGAAGTATAATGAGGGGCTATATTCTGATATTGCATGCATCGTTGGTGGTCTCCATCCTTGGGTTCAACATAGCAACCAAGGCTGGAGAAACAAAGTGCATAGAGAGGGAGAGACACGCACTCCTCATGTTTAAACAAGGCCTCCAAGATTACGGTGGCATGCTGTCAACATGGAAGGATGATCCAAATGCAGATTGTTGCAAATGGAAGGGAGTTCAATGCATCAATGAAACAGGCTATGTTCAAAGGCTTGATCTACAGGGTTCGGAAACAAACTATTTGAGTGGTGAAATCAATCCTTCAATAACTGTGCTGCAACATCTCACATATCTGGACCTCAGTTATTTAAACACTAGTAGTCACATCCCAAAACTCTTTGGCTCCTTCAGCAAATTAAGATACCTTGATCTCTCATACAGTGGTTATGTTGGGGAGATTCCTTATCAACTTGGAAATCTCTCCCAATTGCAGCATCTTGATCTTGGTTACAATTATAATCTTGTTGGAGAAATCCCTTATCAACTTGGAAATCTTTCAATGTTGCAGTCTCTTCGACTTGGTAACAATTCTAATCTTAGAATTAACAACCAAGATCATGCATATAATGAGTGGCTTTCAAATCTCCCTTCCTTGACAAGTCTTGACTTGAGTGGAATTCAGAATCTCAACGATTCTTCTCATCACTCGCTGCAATTCCTTGCTAAGCTTCCGAGCCTTAAAGAATTACGGCTAAGTGGTTGTGGCCTTTCTGATGCTGATATTCTTCCTCTGTATAATTCCCATTTGAATATTTCCACTTCTCTTACTATCCTTGATGTCTCTTACAATTATTTGACATCACCAACTATATTCCACCGGGTGCTTAACTTCAGCTCCAATCTTCAAGAGCTCCAACTTATGGGAAACCTCCTAAGAGGTACCATTCCCGATGATTTGGGCAACAGAATGCATTCAATTGAATATCTAGATCTCTCATCCAACAATCTAGAAGGCAATATCCCAAAATCCATGGGGAATATGTGCACCTTGCAAGCATTCAGGGCTAGTTACAATCGGTTGAGTGGGGAGCTTTCAAGTTTTATTCATAACTCTTCAGAATGCATTGGATCCTCGTTACAGGAATTGGATTTAACAGAAAATCAAATTTCTGGCACGTTACCTGACCTTTCAATTTTATCATCTTTGCAAGTCTTAGAGCTTAGTGACAATCGGTTAATTGGGGAAATACCTGCAAGCATTGGATTGCTTAGGGAGTTAGAGTTTTTGTACCTGCTTGGGAATTCTTTGGAAGGTAACGTCTCTGAATCCCATTTCAATAACCTTTCCAAATTGAAATGCCTAAGCTTGTCTGATAACTTGTTGACTATGAAGCTTAGTAGTGGCTGGCTTCCACCTTTCCAATTACAAGCTTTGTTCCTAGCATCTTGCAAACTGGATTCAACATTTCCTAATTGGCTCCAGACTCAAAATCATTTACTGAGACTCGACATTTCAAATTCAAATGTCGGGAATGGGGATCCCATACCTATCTGGTTTTGGGACAAATTGCAAGCATTATATTCCATGAATATTTCAAACAACAATCTCACGGGCAAGATTCCGAATGTGATACTCAACTTTACCAACAATCCTGAAATAGATTTGTCTTCAAATCAATTTCAAGGTTCCATTCCCAGGTTTTTGTTGCAAGCATCAGCACTGCATCTCTCTAATAATAGATTCTCAGCTTTAGCGTCATTTGAATGCCACAAAAGCGCAGCTAACTTTTTGGAAATTTTGGATGTATCAAACAATGAATTAACGGGTAGGTTGCTTGATTGTTGGAGCAACCTAAACTCGTTACAGATTCTTGATCTTAGCAATAACAAATTATCAGGAAATATTCCCTACTCAATGGGTGCCCTTACTAATATGGTGGCTTTGATTTTAAGGAATAATAGTTTGAGTGGACAATTACCTTCCTCTTTGAAGAATTGCTCCAAGTTGGCCTTGTTGGACATTGCAGAGAATAAGTTCTATGATCCAATACCTTTGTGGATAGGAGAAAGCTTACAACAATTGGTAATCTTAAGCTTTAGATCCAACTACCTCTACGGAAGTCTACCCTCAAATCTCTGTTTTCTAAGAAAACTTCGAGTATTGGATCTCTCACAAAATAATTTATCAAGAGGAATCCCAACATGCATAATGAATTTTACTGCAATGGCTCAGGACACTACCAGCTCAACCGATCGTTGGTATATTCTTTACAAAGGCGGAGATGTTTATTATTACGCATACTATGATTTGTACCTATTCTTGATGTGGAAAGGTGTAGGTCGTGGCTTCAAAAACGCAGATCGGTTTTTAAAAAGCATTGATCTCTCAAGCAATCATCTCACGGGGGAAATACCAACAGAAATTGAGAACTTGATTGGATTGATTTCATTAAATTTATCAAGAAACAATCTCAGTGGGGAAATCATTTCAAGTATTGGAAACTTCAAGTCCCTAGAATTTCTTGATTTGTCGAGAAATCATCTTTCAGGAAGAATTCCCATCTTTCAGGAAGAATTCCCTCAAGTCTAGCTCAGATTGATCGTCTCACAATGTTGGATTTGTCAAACAATCATCTGTGCGGAAAAATTCCTGTCGGAACACAACTACAGAGCTTTAATGCCTCAAGTTATGAAGGAAATTCCGATATGTGTGGACAACCACTTGACAGAAAATGTCCTGATGAAGAAACAAAAGAACAGACACCGCCAGCACTTGAGAGGGATGATAATTCAGTTTTCATGGAAGCATTGTACATGAGCATGGGGCTAGGATTCTTCACTGGTTTCTGTGGCTTCATAGGGTCAATACTGCTAATACAATCCTGGAGAAACACCTACTCCATATTCTTGAACACTTTGATTGGCAGAATCTACACGTGCAACGCACACTGAACGTGTCCTAGTGCGAGGTAACTACTTGTGTTCTTTCATACTCTCATTTGTTAATTATTTTCACACTCAGACGTACCAAGAATTCAATTGACATAAAAAATGGACTATCAGTAACAAGAATCGAGTTCAATATATTCTTATCAATTTTGATAAGTAGCAGGCAAGCTTGTCTCCTACCACTGCTCATGAAATTTTGGAGACCTTTTTATGTTTCGTTGTTTTCTATTTTGCAGGACATACATGGCACCCGTGTCTGTGACTCTGAGACTGCTTTGCACCAAGATGTGTACTACTGATGAAGAATAAATCTATAATATGTATTTGTACCAAATAATATCTATCAAGTGTGGTTTGATTATGTTTTATCATGTTAAGTATTAGTAATCCACTATGTATGTCTTTTGTTTCTCCTTGTCCAATAAAACAGCTTTTCTACATACAATGGGCAATCCTTGTACTATGTACAGAAATTTAAATATTAAAAGTATTCAATAAAGTAAAACAAATAAAGTAAAATTAGACCTTTCACATGGATGATAATTAAACAAACCTGTCCCCAATCAAGCTCTTTTGTGGTCCCCACCTAAAAAACCTAGCTCCTTTCTCTCTCTCCCCTGCAAAATCATCAATTTGCCTCATCATCTTTAGAATGAATGACCGCGATCATGGACATGATGAGTGGAATTCTTAATCTCGATGATTCCTCCTTGGAAAGTTTACCTACCTTAAAGAATTGCGGCTAAGTACTTGCGGACTTTCTGATGCTGATATTCTTCCTTCTCTTAGTATCCTTGATTGGGGTGACGTTTTCTGAAGGCAAGAAAGGGACAGAAAGTGACGGAAAACCGAGGCTGGTGAAGAGAAAGAATAGCAGCAGAGAATGACAGCGCATTGTAAAAGGTAGTTGTTGTCGTTCAAAGCTCAGAGAAAATAGTTTGCGGGACTTTTCCCTAAATCCTAATCCTTTTTTCTAAGCCCTAAATTCTAAGGGTAATTAAGACAAAAAGTTTTTACCACGCATTTGGTTGGCATCAACTTTATTTTGGATTCTACGTAGTCTGCCAAGAAACTTCTTCATTACTCGGAAAATCTGAATCGTGTGAGTCATTGAGTCTAATTGGATGCGATTTCATGTTTCTTTTATTTTTGAACAATAACGCTTTTCATGAACATCGATCGCAGAAGGGGTTTGTTTCGTTGTTAAGAGTATTAACTAATTCTTTGTTTTCTTAGTCGAATTATAATGAGGGGTTATACTCTCATATTCCATTCATTGTTGGTGTTCTTCGTTCTTGGATCCAACTTAGCAATCAAATTAATTTATTTTACTAAGATTTAAATAAAATCATATAAAGTAATATCAATATTCAGTTTTCATATTTGATATATAAAAGTAGGGTTTTATTTATCTCAAGTAACAATAAAATCAAACACTCTCCTACTCTCAGTCAATCAATATTTACTTTTCATATTTGGTGCTCTCTTGTTTTCTCTCACCTGGTGGGTCCCGCTTTTGATTGAGTGTGCATGAATATTTTTTTTTTCCTTATTAATAAAACCCATAAAAATAATGCCAAATTAAACATGGATGGAAGTGAAGAGTAAACAAATGTAAAAAAAAGGAAAAATAACTGAAATATATATAAAGGAAATTAAACATATACAACAAAAATTACTAAGAAAAGTATGTCAACACAAACATTAAATATAAAAGGGTTTTATATTTCTCATAAATATGAGAATTCAAACTTTTCTATACACCATTCGATTTCCGTACTGACATGAGTCCTACATCTAATTTTTTCTAACACATGGGTCCCACATGTTTTTTTATCTCTATAACACGAGATTTCAATTCTTATTTAACATGAGAAACATAAAACTCATATAAAAAATAAATAAAATCCTAATTTATCTCTCAAAAATTACAATTTATAAATTAAAGATAATTTATCTCCATTGATCTAGATCTGCCTGAGGACTTTAAAGCCTGAGAGTCAAATCAATCACCTCTATATTTTCATTACGAGGCCTTCTTGAAGAATTGCTTGCTTGATCAGAAATTTTCTTATTATGTTCAAGCTTGCTAATAAAATCGAACTCCTTTACGGTAGAACTCAGAGACCTTTGTGACTGTTGTTGTTGCTCTGAACTTTGTGATTTTCCTCCTTGCATGGAAAAATAAGCAAATTGATCTGATTCGTGGGGCATCAAGGTTGTCCCATGCATGGTTGGTTGTGCACAATTCACCATTTGTTGCCCCAGCCATGAATTACAATGAGTCATCTTTGAGTTGCACAAAAGGTGAAGTAAAGCCAAAACGGTGAGATTGAAAATTGGGAAGTGAATTTTTAGAAGCAGACGTCATGCTAAGAATCTTTTTCTCTTTTTGCTGCTTCTCTCTTCATTCTATGGGCATTCTAATGCCCACCCAAAGCATTGTCAGTGCTGAACTTCTTATTGCAAAACTTGCAAGGATACATTTTTTTCACTTTTGCATGACTTGATGTTGTAGCATGGTGATTTTCATGATTGCTATTTGTTTCATTGTCTTCTTCTTCTTTAACTTGCCTAGCTATACTTCCAAACATTATCGAAAATTGATCAGTAGCAGAATGCATTGTTGCCTCAATGATTCTTGTAATGCATCACTTGTGAAGGTAAACGACTTATATAGAATTTCTTTGTACCTTGTACTGAAGTGAACAAATAATTTTAGGGATTACGATGATTTTGTAAATTTTTCTCATTTTATCACCAAATTTTCCTTTGATTTTGCAGTTTTTCCTTATTATATTATCAAATTTTCCTTCTAAGTTATCCTATGACTTCAGAACATTATTCTATCTTATATCAGATATTGTTCCCTCAATTTGTATTACGTGAAATAATGAGATATTTTTTTATGCTCTTATTTTAATCTTGAAGATTTAAAAGTATTTACGTAACTTCTAAAGATAAACTTAAAAAATATAACTTATTTAAAACGGAATTAATTAACCCAAATCTAAAATATTATTTGAAATCAAAACATAATCAAGAACGAATCAGTTGCATTTTCTTCAAGAATGCAATAAAATCCTAATCACAGCCGCTCTAAGTAAGGGATATGCAACATATAAGAATGGATTAATTTTATAATTTTATATTCTTCTTACCTTAATCATGATATATTAAATTTTCTAGCTGATGTGAATAATGATATATTTAGATTTTTATTAATTTACACTTTTTTTTATTTATTCAATTGAGTGTTGATTATTGTCCAGATTGCTCTTTGAATTTTCTATTTATAAATTAATTGGTTGAGTTATATATATATATATATATATATATATATATATATATATATATATATATATATATATATATATGAGAAAAATATTTCAAAAACTGCTTGAGATATATTTATCTTGTGCCATCTCAAGACTACGTCGTTTTGTTTATTTATTTTCTTATATTAATTGATTGACCTTTGAATGATTATGATTCTTTTTTTTTTCTCTTCCTTTATCACCATTGATCCATCTTTGTATTATTATGATTTAGTAGCCGGAGTAATGTTATCTCAAGCAACTTGAGAAATGTACGCTGAATGTGCAATGCACGCTGAACGTGTCTGTGCGAGAGTTAATCATTCTTTTGTACTCTCATTTGCGTGTTAAATTTGGTTACTTTAATAATCTAGAATGAATTATGCCTTTTACTACTATTAATTTTTCTCACATATTATATATAAGGATATATTTTTCTTATATTGTAGAAAAAAAATTATCTCATGTTGTACAAATAAAACAATAAGTGGGACTCACAGATAAGAGGAGAGAAAAAAGTGATGGGACCCAATCTCTTTTTTGTGTAAGAGAGTTGTTTATCTCATTTTGTTTATCTTATGTAAAATGAGATAAACATAACCCTATATATAAAGTAAGAATCATTTTAGGGAAATACTTTTCTTATGTTGTAGGAAAATAATTATCTCATGTTATAAAAATAAAATTACAAATGGGACCCATAGATAAGAGTATAGAAAAAAGTGGTGGGACCCAACCTTTTTTGTATGTGTAGAAAAGTTATTTATTTCATGTAAAATGAGATAAACATAATCCATCATTTTATACTAATAATAATTATATTCATATTATTGATCGTTCATCCCATTATATCAAGGAAATTGAAATATGTTTTCTTTTTCACCAAAATATATATATATATATATATATATATATATATATATATATATATATATATTTTCTTAGTACTATTAAGTTTATACTCTACCAAACGTCCATAGAGTCATAATTGACATACAAGAAGGACTATCACTAACAAAATTGAGTTCAATCTATTATAAAATTTGATTAGCAACAATATGGTAGATTAATAAAACTTATTCCAACTTACAACAGCAGGACACCTTTTTTATATTTTATTTTAGGGAAAATTTTAAAAATCTCTTTGTTTCCGAAATTTTGAATTATTTTCATTCCTAACTTAAAAAGTTTTTATTACTCACCCCTCATTTAGGGGATAGGTGATAAAAAAAACTTAAAATAAAAATAGAAGAAATTCAACTTTTAAAAAATGGTATAGGTAATTGGAAACGTACATGATTTTTTTTGTTGAAATCTTTCCTTAATTTTATTTTATTTTTTAGGATCACCGGTGTCTGGTGTCTGAGGCTGCTTTGCCCCTGAAAATTAGGAGTGTTCATCACTCGATCCAAACCGATGCAAACTGCGGTGACCGAACCGAAAAACCAATAACCGAATAAACCGAAAACCGAAAAAAATCGAAATTTTTAATTGGATTGGATGGGTTGATGAAAACCGACCTAATATATTAATTTACCTCTACCTACTTGGCCCTTTCCCCAATCATAGCCCAAAAATTTCTAAACCCAAAATTCACTAACCCATCAACTAAACCTAAGAAAAAATCTAATCACATTTCATCAACAAAATTTCATCTATGTAGAGCTTCATATCTCATTGTCCAAAAAAAAATTTATATTATCATTTATTGATGCTTTTGTCTTTCAATTTATTTTATTTTACAAAGTCAATATATAAAAAAATGTTATTTGCGCAATAATCATGAAACAAATTTTAGAATTTTAAAAAAACTAAAAACTGATCCAATCCAAACCGGAAAAAACTGGATTGGATCGGATTTGAAAAAAAATCCAAACCGAATGGATGATTACATGATCACACCGAAAGGATTGGATCGAATGATTTTTGCTACTAAAACCGATCCAAACCAGACCGCGAACACCCCTACTAGAAATGGACTACAGATGAAAAATAAATAAATTTATTTTCAATCCCTAATAAAAAATATCATCTCTTTTGTCTTTTATAAAAAAAATTAACTTTTGGACCTCTACAATTCAAATTCTTTGAAATTGTGATCCCCGTAAATTCAATAAAGATCCAATTTAATCCTTAAAAAATGACTAATATAGTTATTATTTTTTTGTACGGGATGAAAATGTGGATTATATTTTTTGTTAGACATCCAAAAGGGACTTTACCAAAATAAATCTATCAGATGTATTTGTACCAAATAAATTAGGGAAAGAATATACTTACCACAAAAAAGTTTACCACATTTACAATTAATCTAATTACCGTTGATTTCCGTTAATCTAACGGTTATAATTTATTAGAAATTATTTGATAATATTTATTAATTAATTATTAATTTCAAATAAATTCAATAAATTATAACAAAAATCAACGATAAATATATCCTGCCCCAATAAAATATATGAAGTGTGTTTTGATCATGTTTTATCATGTCAAGGATTAGTAATTCACTTACTTTGTCTTTTGTTTTTCATAGAACAAAACGGTTCCCTAGAAATAGGGTCAAACAGAAAGACCACCTTAATAACAGCTACTAGGTAAGGTAATCCAAGGTTCTGAGCTTGTTAACCATTAATTGTGGGCTCTGGAGACATAACAAAATCCTAATATAGAAAAGTTGGAAGACAGTCATAACCTAAATCTTAAACTAAACCCAAAAGGCCAAGCCCAACAAGTAAAAATAAAAATAAAACACATCTAAAATTAATAATAAGAAGAAGAAGAAAGCATACGAAATAAAATATATATATATATATATATAAAATATATATATATATAGGGAGAGTAAGTTACACTCTTAATCTTGTCCGTTAATCACACTTATATCTGATGGCTCAAATTTTTTAGTAATGTGAGCCATTGGATACAAGTGGATCAATGGTATAAGAAAAGGTAAGACCAACTCTTACACCAACAAGCCCCATATATATATATATATATATATATATATATATATATATATATAGAGTTTTATAAGAGTTATGTTGTAGGAAATGTGGTTGTGTAATGTTATAGAGATTTGTTTTGCGTGCCGGAGTTTTTTTTTTTTGCTGCGGGCCCCACAAAATGTTGTGTGTGTAGAAAATTTTTTGTGGTTATGTTAAATGATAGATGATAAATATATATATATATATATATATATATATATATATATATATATATATATAAGTGATGAGAAAATTTACTTTTTATGTATGGCTTCTTTAGTTTGTTAGGAAATGTGCTGGAAAGAAATAGTGTAGTTGGAAAGGAGTAACCCAGCAAATATAGAGTATGTGGCTGGTTGGGTTCCTCCTTTTCAATTACAACATTTGTTTCTCGTGATAAGAAAGTTGAGGAAAAATTCGTGCAGTTTCTCCTCTACATGTTATTCGTCTCCAACATCACCCTTTCCCAACTTCCACTTATAAATGGGCCTGATATTGTATTCTTTAGCTACTGACCCATTAGACACTCCACTTGGCTTGGTGCTTGGTAACTTCTAAATGGGTTTATTTCCTTTAGAGGTGGCCCAAATCCTCAAATAGGTCAATTACTAATCTTGAGTTGTCTTCAACTTAAATAATTACATGAATAATTTTAGACACAAATAATAAAATAAAATAAAACTTAAAAAAAGGGGAAGAAAATAATAAAAACTGATTAAAATATAATTAAATTAAAAATTATAAAATTCTAATAAAAGAAATTCAAAAACATGAAAACAAATAAAATAGTTGGTGTTATTATGTTTTTCTTATTATTAATCAATAGCATTCCTTTACATACAGACCCAACACAGCATCTTACTATGAAACTTCCCAGCACCATTCCTGAGCCCCAGCATTTTATTTTCAGATATTGAGTATTGCCAAGTATTTTTCAAGTTTTGGCAATATTAAAAATTATGTAAATTAAACTTCTCTCAATTAGCTTAAAGATTAGTAAAAGCAGACAGAACTTTTCAAGTTTTAATAAGGGAAATTTTTTTGTAATTTTAAATAACATAGAGAGAGTTGTGTCATTTTAACTTTTAAGTGAGAGAAAGACACAAACTAATATTTACAATTTTCAATAATCTCAACTTGGGATAAATCAATCAATCACCTCTTTACAATTTATCCATATTCTCGAACAATGGTTGAGATCCTATTGCCAGGCTCTTTCTTATTTACAATTTTAATTCTAAGTAATCTCATTTTTGTAGGAAAAATTTAAGAATCATTGTACTAAACGTAGGTAAATAGAATTCTCAATATTAATTTCGTGATAATCTACAATTTATTATTCTACCAAAGGGCACTTAATTTTAGACAGGGTGTAAGCTCTTTTATTTCTTTTAATTTTACACAATAATACTCTAAATATGTTGTTTTCTAAACACAAATAAAAAAAAATACTGATTTTGAAAATTGGCTTAACCTAATTGGACTCTTATCATTTGAAAAAGAAAGGAATAAGAAAAAAAAGGTGTATTAAAAAGCATGGGTGGTCCTTTTAATGAAAATGGCTTATATTCTTTCCTCTTCTTCTCAAAATTGATCAAATAGGGTCCCATGAGCATAGGAAGACACCGACCAAGGTTGGTTGGTTAGTGTGATTGTGTTAAATCAAGTGGGGACCTTCGCCATATAATTTTGGCTTCTTGTCTCCAAAGCAAAGGCTTTGGATTTTGGAACCATGCATTTTCATCTTCCTTCTCTTTTTCTCTCTCATTTCTCTTTTTCATCATTTCTATCTTTGCTTCTCTTGCATCGAGATTTTACTCACTTTTTCACCCTCCAAAAATCATACCAAATCAACAAAGTCGGATTTCAAGGTGATCATGTTCCTATTATTGTAATTGTCTAATTATTTGAATCGATTGCACATCCCTATATATATAAAAATATATATATATATATATATATATATATATATATATATAGGAGAGAGATAAACATTTCTCCGGCAATTTGAGATAAATTTATCTCCGGCCACCCCAAAATGACATCATTTTGTTTATTTATTTTCTTATATTAATTAATTTATTTTTGAATGGTTATGATTTCTTTTTTATATCTCTTCAATTATCCCCCCGAAAATATTTCTTTAAGAATTGAACATTTGATATATTTAAAATCACTAAAATTTGACATAATTAATTAATAATTACAATTCAATGGTTGAATCCATAAATTTTATATGAAATTATTAAATGGTATAAGAATTTAAAATATGACACCGTTATATAAATATTTTCTCATTTTTGTTTTTTAAAAAAATCTTCCCATTCTATCAATATTCCTTGAAATCATAATTTTTTTTTGTTTGAATTGATGATCAATTTGTTTCAAAATTCCATTAAGTACTCTATCATTCCGCGCATGACCTCCAGGCTCCACTTATTTATTCGACCATAAATAATAAAAGAATATCGAACAGGTCAAGTAAAATTAGACCTTTCACATGAATAATAATAATTAAACGTCTCACCATATTGAACTAAATGAGTATATCTTTTTTTTTTGTTACAAAATAAGTATATCTTAATATATATGTATAGTTTGAGCACGCTGTACAGGTTAAGAGCCATAAAGAAAAAAATTACCCTTCTTCCATTCCACTTCCAAAATCAAGTCCCTGCAAAATCATCATTTTGCCTCATAAATTGTGGAAGTCTGTTGATTTTTTTTTTTTTAATTCTAATCTGCATAAGATTGAACGGACGTTCTCAGTTCTCCGAGGAAAAATTAATGTAAAGTGGTCCAATGAGTCTAAACTCCAAAGACATCTAAATGCCATCCTTTTCCAAGTCTTCGACATATATATGAAGTCCTACTCCTACAAGTTATCTTTCACATCTTCCTCGGATAATGTGAATTTACCTATCTATTGACTTCTATATCCTAGAAGAAGGAAATGACAAAATGGTCCATGAAAAAAAAAAAAAACTTTTGTTGATCAGAATTCTTTATATATAGGGTTTTTTTTTAATACTATCTGAAATCTTAATGGACTATACTAATCTGATTTGAAGTTTGAGTTATTAGAGAAAGGGTCTCTCAGATGTTGTTACAGAATATTCTGTAAAAAAAAAAAAAAAAAAAAGAGTATGTATTATAGATAATATATAGTTATTTCTTTATATCCTTTATTATTATTATTATGTATTACGGGTACTACATAGTTATAATGTTAAATATTTTTTTTATACCCTTATAATTATAAGCTACCCATAGTACATATTTTTTTGTAGCAGGAATTTCTGCAACATGATTCTTATGGAGTATTTGGTAGGGGGAATTTTTAGAGATTCCCATAAAAATGATAGTGGTAATCTTATTTACCCATGTTAGATATAAGGTTTCTGAAATTTTTTTCGCGAATTTGATTTTTTCGGGATTTTGTTGTGTACAATTTTTCTTCTAGAATGTCATTCAAAAATACCACAAAAAGGTGATATTTTGGAATCCCATATGTTGAAAAAGATTTACATTTTTTTTAAACAAATTCCAGTAATATTTTAACCTACCAAAACAATTTTTGGTCATATTCTAAAGAAAGTAATTTTCTCATCATATTTCTGAAAATCATGATTTAAAGAATTTATGGTCAACCATCATTTATAATCTTGAGTTTTAGGTCAGCTTTAATGTATTGCACTGAATAAAAAATATCCCTAGAAATAGGGTCTCAAATAAAGGAATGGCCCTCGGTCAAGAAGTGCCATCTATGATGTTCCATATGTTTAAAAAATTTCCAAAATTGTTTTCCTATATAGATCTTCTATATTTGGTCTAGTGAAGAAAACATTAACATAGAAAATAGTTGATTGTATCATTCAATCCATTCCAAGGAATCTTATCACTTGTTCTCTTGTCCGCTAAATTTTCTGACCTGTAAAAGGAGCTAGAAGACTTAAATCGTAACAGTCTTGGAGCCTTTTTGGATCCGCTTCATGTTTCCTTTTCCCATTCCACTCGTGCATTTTGCTTTTGACTCCTAAGTCTCGACGTTGCTTCTTTTTTACCAATTCTAAACCCCAAAGACTTCAAATTGGTATTTCTTACCAAGTCTTCCAATGTTACATGAAGTCAGTCTTCCACTGGCACATGAAATACTCCCAAAAGTCTAGTCATTGCAAAAATATTTAATTATATAAAATGCTTTGTCTAGCTCTAGGAGCATTATACCGATATACCTAGTGTTGTCACCAAAAAAATATATTCTGTGAATAGTTTGTTTTAGAGTAAAGCTACTTTTGATCCCTAACAAAAAAAAAATTAGTCACTTCTTAGAAAATTCAAAGTTGACCCATTAAGTTGAAATTATGATCCTCACAAATTCAAAAAAGACCTACATTAATTCCTCAAAAGGACTAAAATGGTCCACTTTGAATTTCATAGAGACCTCGAGACTATTTTTTTTTATACGAGACTAAAGTAGGGATCGTATATTTTCGTTAGAGACACAAAACAGATTTTACTTTTTATTTTATTAGTTGAATTATTATGAAAAGCCATGCACTGTTGGTGTTTTTATTGCATACGGGGTTATTCTTCCTTCAACTGATTCTCATTTGAGGAGCTGTTTGCTTAAAGAGTTCTCAACATTTTCCCAGCGAAGTAGAAATGGGTTTCTCTATTCTCCTCATTTGGTAGATGGTTTTAATCACTTTTATCCAGTTTACACATTTGCTTATCTATTTACAAAAGCATGTAAAAGAGGGACAAACAAATTCACTGTTAACGAATCCAACTTCCAACATGGTATTGTGTCAAAATGGGAGAAATGAAAAAAGTGTGTGAAGAGCGTGACAATTGTACCCCTCTTCTTAACCACATGCACCCCTCTATGTTGTAATGGTTCAAAATTTTATTAAAAGGTTACTTTCCCAAACACTCGCTGAAAATTTCCTGTTCTCTTAGCATCCTTGATCTTTCCTACAATTATTTGGCAACGCCAACCATTTTCACTGGCTGTTTAACTTGAGCTCAAATTTTCAAAAACTTTAAATTGGCAATGATATTTTAAAAGGTGTTGTTGTCTCTGAGATCCATTTCACCAATATTAATCTCACCAAATTGAAATTCCTAGATATGTATGTATCAAAAAGAAAAATAAAGAAAAATAAAAGAAAAATAAAAATTCCTAGATATGTCACATAACTCATTGACTATCAAGGTTATTTCTGGTTGAGTCCCTCCTTTCCAGTTACATTCTTTGTATCTAACATCTTGGAAACTGGATTCTAGCTTTCCTGATTGGCTTCAGACTCAGAATGATTCATGGATTCTAGACATTTCAAATGTTGGGAATTCGGATCCCATACCTGAATAGTTTTGGGGAAGATTGCAATCTCTAAACACCTTGAATATTTCATTCAACAAGCATCAGCACTGCATCTCTCTAAAATTAAATTTTCAGATTTAGATTCATTTCTATGTACCAAAAGAACAGCTCAAGTTTTGAGAATATTGGATGTATTAGACAATCAATTGCAGGGTATAAATTTCCTGGTTGTTGGAATAATCTAAACTCAGTAGAGTATCTTGACATGAGCAACAACAATTATCAGGAAATATTCCATCTTCAATGGGTTCCCTCGTTAATATGGAGGCTTTGGTTTAAAGAAATAATAGTTTGATTGGAGCACTACCTTCCTCCTTGAAGAACGGCTCCAAGTTGGCCTTTTTGTATATAGGAGAAGTAAATTGTCTGGACCGTTAATCAGAGGTCTCGAGTTTGAGTCTCTGGGAATGGAAAAAAAGGATTTGGGAGAGCCGCCTCCGAAAGGGTCCGACGGTGCTCGATAGAAATTAGTCTTCTATTACGGCCGATGATACCTTTGAATTTATTCAAAAAAAAAGAGAAAAAGTAAATTGTCTGGTCCAATACCTTCATGGATAGGAAAAAGCTTACAACAATTGATAACCTTAAGCTTAAGAGTGAATTAATACTTCAATGGAAGTCTACCTTCACATATCTGTCTATTAACAAATATTCAAGTTTTGGATCTATCACTAAATAACTTCGCAGGAGGAATCCCAACATGCATAAAGAAGCTTGCTGCAATGACTCAGGATGGTACAAACACAAGTGAATTAATGCATCATGCGTAATTTTCCCAGTATGGATATGCTAGCTTTTATAATTTCTACCTACTTTTGGTGTGGAAAGGTGGCTTCAACAACAAGGAGTTGCTTCTAACGAGAGCATTGATCTCTCAAGCAATCATCTCAGAGGGGTAAGACCAACAGAAATTGAGTACTTATTTGGATTGATCTCATTAAATTTATCAAGGAACAATCTCAGTGGAGATATCGTATATTTCGTTGTATTCTATTTTGCAGGAACTACTTGGCACCCGTGTCTGTGAGGCTGCTTTAAATTTGCGCCAAGATGTGTAATACTAATGAAAAATAAATCTATCAGATGTATTTGTACCAAATAAAATCTATCAAGTGTGTTTTGATAATATTGTATCATGTTTAAGTATTAGTAATCCACTTTGTATTTTGTTTTTCCCTTTCTACGAAAGCAACTTTTTTTTAGGTATGTACAGTGCAGACTCCTTATACTATCAATAGAATTTAGGTGCTAAAGTATTCATATGTTATATAAAATAAAATAAAAAATAAAAACATTCATATGAACGTATGTACACATGAGTAGGTTGCAAGTTATGATCATAAGTAACACAGGAATGTCGAAACAAAATCGTGAGGAGGGAAACAGCCGTGAAATGTTTAGATGAGCTAGTTTTCTTCAAAATCTTTTTTTTTTAAGAAAAGAAGGAAGAAGTCCTCCTCGTCAGGGGTGTAAATGGGCTGGGCCGGCCGAGCCCAACTTACAACCCGGCCTACATAAAGCCCAGCTTGGCCTGTCCATTTAAGAAAATAGAGTGGGCTTGGGCTTATAAAAAAACCCTTTTAATAAATAGGCCGTAGGCCATTTTTTCCAAGCCCGGCCCAAAGCCTTGTAGGCTGGCCTATGTAATTTATTAAAAATAAAATAAAATAATAAAATAAATATTATTTATTTTATTATGTGGCACCCAATCCTAATTTTATTATGTATGCCGCTGCCCCCTTCTCATTCGTGGTCTCTGCTTCGTCTTTTCTCTTAGAAGTACCCTTGTGCTTGTAGCCGGCAATTTCCGACGGCCACCTTTGCTTGGAACTCCTTTGTTTAGGTAAGCTGCGTACGCTCCTTCTCTCCTCTTGCTCCTAATCTTTTCATTTCCCTTCATAAAGCTCCATTTTTGTGATCTTCTTTATGGTACACAGAACTTGAAGACTTCAATCACTTACTCAATAGCCACCTTTGCTTAGAGCTCCTTTGTTTAGGTAAGCTGCGTACGCTCCTTCTCTCCTCTTTCTCCTAATCTTTTCATTTCCCTTCATAAAGCTCCATTTTTGTGATCTTCTTTATGGTACACAGAACTTGAAGACTTCAATCACTTACTCAACAGTCAACACTTTCAGATCGGTGTCTCTCTTGGACAAATTGACAAGGTTTTTATTTTTTATGCAATTTTATTCCTTACTAGTTACTGCACACTGTTTCGTTTTCATATTTTCTTTCCCTTTAAATTTGGAGTTTTTATCACTGCATGTATGTGGAAAATAAATACTGGGTTGTGGACTTGTGGTGTGTTTGATCTCATCCTTTGCTTTTTTAGATGTTTGTAGGATATACATTCTAGAGCTGGGGTATTATGTTGAGTTGACTCTTTCTTGTTTGTCATTTTTTTCTTATGACAAGTACTAGTGCATGCATGAATGAAACTTTCTTTGCTCTATACAATTATTTCTTTTTTTTGCTTATTATTTACGGTGGTAGGCCTACAAGGCCCGTAGGCCATGTCGGGTTTTCTTATTTTTATAAATGGGCCGGGCTTGGCCTACAAACAAAGCCTTTGATAGGCCAATAGGCCAAATGGGCTGAATTTTTTTTCACGTAGGCTTGGGCCATGAAGGCCAAAGCCTAGCCCAGCCCAGCACATTTACACCCTTACTTCTCGTAATAAAGTACTTTTTGAATTTATGCTTTTAAAAAAAATAAAAACAAAAAAACTACAAGCATTTTTTTTACTTCTAAACAAATAAAAGTTAAAACTCAAATATTTTTTTAAAAATCAAAATTTGCCTCAAGTCCAACCAATCTCATATTTCCCGCCATCATTGCCATCACCTATCGTCGTTGTCATTGCCGCCACAACCACCATCACAACTCCAATCTCACCTCCATTGACGTCACTACCTTCATTGTTACCATCACCTCCTCTACCACCGTCATCTCTGTCACCACCACCATCACCACCACACTCTGTCATTATTATCTATGTTGCACCGACACCGATACGGGACACGAGATACGATACGACACGACACTCCACCGCGTTAATTCTAAAAAATATTAAATTTTGATACGTTAAGACACGTTTTGATATTATATAATATTTTTAATTTATGTATTGTATATTATATTTAATATTCAATAATTTAACAAAAAAATAAAGCTAAACTCATAATATCTATCAATTTTGCAAAGAAACATAAGATCTCTCAAATGTTTATATTGAACTCAATAAAATAATAATCGTAATCCAACGAATCTACTAGTTGGAACTCAAAATGCAACACAACTTAACCTTTAAACTTTTTTTTTGAGTTTTTGCAACGAGTATTAGAATGTCGGGAAATGTCAGAGTGTCGGACACGACACGTCAAGGATTTTAAAGTGTCGGTGCTTCACAGATCATTATCACCATATTCGTCATCGCTGCCATCAGCTCCACCACCTCACTATCATTATACCACTATCATTATACCACTATCCAAACCATTATCGTCGCCACCATTATTACTTCACCTCCACTACCATCACCATCTTGCCACCTCTCTCACTGGCGGTACCACCACAAAAATTTGTTTTACATGTTTTTTTAGTAATTTTTTATTTTAACATTCAAATAATATATGAGTTTTATGTTTATTATGTTGTAGGAAAAGTGTTTGTGTAATGTTATAGAGATTCATTTTGCGTGCCATATTTTTTATTTTTTGTTTTAAAATGTGTGGGCCCCACAAAATATTGTGTGTAGGAAAGTTTGTTGTGTTATGTTAAAGGAGGAAATGAAAACTCATAATATATTTAGTTAAAAGTGTTTTTCATGTTCTACCTCTAAATGTTATATAGCTTTACCTTTTAAAACAAATCCTTTTCAAAATAAGCAAGACATAAAATGTAATTTTTTCCAAAAGTTGATCCAAATAAACCGTAAATAAGTGGAATAATTATATCGAAGCGGGCGTGAGGTGAAAATATTAACAAACTTATTTCAATCTATTTCATTCGTTGAGTGATTAGTTCACATTGATATATGTTAAAATTACTCTGGCACTAGAAAAAATTCATCTTTAGAATTTAGATTAAAAGTTCATACCATAAAATTATATTTATAAAATATTATATTAATCCAAAATTATTTATGTCGGTATAAATTAATATGTTCTCATTTTTTAGAGGAAAAAAAAACTTCTCATTCCTTTAATATTCCAGGAAATCGCCATTACTTTTTATTTGAATTGATGATCAATTTATTTCAAAATTTCGTTAAGGGATTGTTTGGTATAGATATTGTTTTACAAATCCTGAGAAAGTGGGGTGGGACAAATTTTTTTCCAACGTTTGGTATGAGAAAAATGAAAATATTCCCAGAAATTTTTTTCCCCACCGTTTCAATTTTAACTACAGAATTTCAAATAAAAATATCTGGTATTTTTATTTTTTCATAGCATAAATATAATTAACCCAACATTACTAAAAAATTTTGAACTTATCAAACATATTTTAATAATTTATATGGAAAAAAAATTTCCTATCATATTCCAAAATTTTTTATTTCCTAAAATAAATAAAAAATTCCTATACCAAAGACCGCATCATTCCCCACATGTCCTCTAGTTATATACTATGTTAGTTTCCTTTGCCTTTGACCTTGCACTGTATAAAGTCATGATGAATCCACTTCCCGTTTCCTTTTTCTATTCCACGCGCATTTTGCTTTTAACTAGTAATCCAATTATTTCCTTTTTATTTGAGTTGATAATCAATTTGTTTCAAAATTCCATTAGTGGATCATTCCCCGCATGACCTCTAGTTATACACTATGTTAGTTTCCTTTGCCTTTGACCTCGAACTGTATAAAGTCATGATGAATCCACTTACCGTTTCCTTTTTCTATTCCACGCGCATTTTGCTTTTGAGTTAACTAGTAATCCAATTATTTTCAATTTTGAAGCCTTTGGAGTTTAAAAAGACAAAACGTTTTGAAGTCTTTTATTTTTTTTGGCTAAAATACAAAATACCCCTTTGAACTTTGGTCATATTTTAAATTACTACCTTAAACATTCAATTGTTTCAATTAACCACCTTCTACTTTGTTACATTAACAAATTAACATATCTGTTAAAATTTGACTTACAGTGTTAATCTTAATTCCCTAGTTTTATTCTCTTCCTTTATTTGCATTCCATACTCTTGTGTAGAGTTTTTCTCCCTCTCTTCTACAATCAAAATTTTCATCATGATCCAATATCCCGCTCTCAATCAAGTTTTGCTTTATTGACTCATAATCATAAACGTTAACGGTATTCATATTCTCCACCATATCTAATTGCCCCTTTTTTAATCATATTTGCATGCTTGGCTACCATTTATTTTCTTTGTGTAATGCAAAAATGTTGCAGCATAACACAATCATGATTGACAGTGCCCAAAAGAGGCTTATGGCATTCCTACGTGGCCTTATGCTCTCTGTCACTGAAACCTCTGCATCTATGTTCGACAACGTTAGCTGCACAAGCAACAAGACTTAATTGAAGGGGTGCATTGATGTTATAAACTCGTCGAATCCAGCAGTGGATCTGATGAGAAACTCTTCTAGATTATTCTCTGGTATGATTATTTTAATTGTCTAAATTACTTGGCATCCTTTATTGTATGGTTTTCTCTTCCATTGCCTTCTTGTTGGAGGGAGAGGAGGAGCACCCCTTGATTGAGAGCGAAATAATGGATCATAATGAAAATTCAGCAATTGTCATTCCCTGAGATTTTGTTCCCGCTGAAGGGGTACTTCCTTGAGAATCTATCCAATTGTTAAAAAATAAAATAATAAAATAAACACTGTTAGACAAAATTTTAACAGAAATGTTAATTTGTTATCATCATAAGCTATGAGGGGTTAATTGAAACAATTAAAAGTATAAGGTGGTAAATTGAAATATGACCAAAGTTTAAGGGGGTAAGTTGTATTTTAGCCTATTTTTTTTAAGGGATTTGCATTTGTCATTTAACATGACCACACAAACTTTCCTACACACAAAATATTTTGTGTGGCCCGCACCTTTTGAAACCAAAAAATAAAAATAAAAATAAAAATAAAAATTACGGCACGCAAAAATCTCTATAACATTGCACAATCACTTTTCCTATAACATAACTCTTATAAAACTATTTTTTTAATTGTTTTTTCCTTTCCATCAATGAGAGTTAAGATTGTATCTAATGACGAAGCAATACATCATTGAGTAAATAGAAAGAAAGACTCAAAACAAAGAAAGTATTATTTACCTTTTTTGAATTTTATTAACCAAAGCCAACCTAATAATAATAGGGTTATTCATGCCTTGAATAAGAAGGACAAAATAAAATGAAAATAAACCTAAAAGACCTAGATTATGGAATAAACCTAAAAAGCCCAAAATGACACACACAAGAACACATAGATATTTCTAAGTCAATCTTAGTGCATCATCCTCATTTGCTAAGAAAAGATTTGCCCTCGAATCTACTTCATCTTCATCAATATCAATTTCTTCATGTGGTAACTTAGGTGACAACTCTTCTGGTATAATATCACCAAATTCCCTAATTAAGGATAGGACTTGTGAATGCAATTCTTTGATATGCTTGGTAAGTTCATTTGCATTTATTTAAACTAAACTGCTTGGGGACTAGAAATAATGCGAGTTCCGAAGAAGTAGGTGGACAAAATCCATAAACAATCCCAAAAAGACTATTGCCTATAGTTTGGTTCAGTGGTCGCACCTGCGATCCATTGTAGAAAATTTTTGCCTGAGGTAAAGTCAAGTCTCATTGTCCCTGACTATCTCCAATTGATCTTTTTCCAAAAGCTAAATCTTTATCTCAATGGAGCATGGAGTTGTTATGCTCATTGTGTCCAAGTTCATAATTTTGTTTGCAAACTAAAGACGGCTTGAATGAATGATCATTCCTATTGGCATCTTTGGATAGAACTTCAGCTTTGTCGGATATATTAGAATTTCTAGTAATTGACTTTCCACGGAAATCACTAAAAGGGATTTCTTCCGCCTCTGGATTCTTATTGTCTTGCTCCCAATTATACTTATCGTAGATAAGAAACTCATCATGAACTGGAGCATCCATAATGGGATTCTCATCATCTTGCTCTTCATTGGATTCATCATAGATAGGGATTTTATCATAGAATGGATACTTATTGTTCTTATCTTCTTTGGATTCATAATAGACAAGGACCTTCTGGTCTTCTGTCAAGTCTCTAATATCAAAGACCCTTTCGTCGGTGTGTAACCAATCGATAAACTCATCTGGATGAGTGATGCCCTTGAATTTCGGGATCTCAATCTTCACCTCAATATTAGCAAAAAAATGATTTATCACCAGGTTGACTTTGTCATTGTCGCTCCTGATTCCAGAATGGATTTTCGCTCCTTTCCTCTACATGAGATAACCTTTCGGACTTACTTCCTTCATCTGACTCGTCCAACTATGTTAGGGCAAGCAGTTGTTCGAGCTCCTGAATTCGTCTATCTTGTTCTGCCATTGCAGCTACAATTATGGCGTCTCGTGCGTAGATGTGTGGTTGTTCACAATCGCTGTTAATGGTGTTACCACGCCTTCTAACACTGTCGTCGCCTCGACCCCGTCGTCCATGACCTTGACCACCATTGTTTAGTTCAGCCATTTATGTGACAACTAGAGCTCTTATTACCAAATAATGGCAAATCAGTAACCAATTCGCTAAACAAAATAAAATGAAAATAAACCTAAAAGGCCAAAAGCCCTAAACTATGGAATAAACTAAAAGCCTAAAATAACACACACAATCATACATGGATATTTTTATGTCAATCTTAGGTGCATCAATATCAAGAGGAGAATCTTATGTTTGATTATGACAATAATTTGTGCATTGAATGGAAGAACAACACAGCATAGCCTAAGGAATATTGTCTTCATGAAACACAAATAATAAACAATCATGATAAAAGCATAACGTGGAAAATGCTACCACAAAGAAAAAAATTATTGTTTAAAGTTTCTAAAGTTACTTTAAATTACTTTATCTAATATTCACCAAAATATATAGGAAAAAAATGTGCGGGGTCCATGTGAAGAGAAGAGAGAAAGAAAGAAAAAACATGGGTCTTGTACACTTTTAACTGTGTATTTTGATTAACATTAAATAAAATTATCTAAAGTAGCTTTAGAAACTTAAACCCATTATTAAAATAAAAAATAACTAAGAATTTAATTTTTTTTTAAAAAGTTAAGGGAATAACAAAAAGAAGAAGAAAGAAAAACGCCATTTTTGAACATAATTTTTTATGGGAAAAAGTGTGTGTCATTTTAAATAACACAAACTTATATTCTTTCAAGAGAGATAGACAAAAAGAGATGAGACCTACACTTTTATTTTTTTTGTTTTTATTTATTTTCAATATGACTCACATCTCTTTTTGTCTATCTCTCTCTTGAGACGTGTTTTTTAAAACCACATACACTGCTCCCATTCTATATAAGAATTTGTTTAGCTTTCAAGAGTATTATAAACTGATCCTCTATTTTCTTGGTGGAAGTATAATGAGGGGCTATATTCTGATATTGCATGCATCGTTGGTGGTCTCCATCCTTGGGTTCAACATAGCAACCAAGGCTGGAGAAACAAAGTGCATAGAGAGGGAGAGACACGCACTCCTCATGTTTAAACAAGGCCTCCAAGATTACGGTGGCATGCTGTCAACATGGAAGGATGATCCAAATGCAGATTGTTGCAAATGGAAGGGAGTTCAATGCATCAATGAAACAGGCTATGTTCAAAGGCTTGATCTGCAGGGTTCGGAAACAAATTATTTGAGTGGTGAAATCAATCCTTCAATAACTGTGCTGCAACATCTCACATATCTGGACCTCAGTTATTTAAATACTAGTAGTCACATCCCAAAACTCTTTGGCTCCTTCAGCAAATTAAGATACCTTGATCTCTCATACAGTGGTTATGTTGGGGAGATTCCTTATCAACTTGGAAATCTCTCCCAATTGCAGCATCTTGATCTTGGTTACAATTATAATCTTGTTGGAGAAATCCCTTATCAACTTGGGAATCTTTCAATGTTGCAGTCTCTTCGACTTGGTAACAATTCTAATCTTAGAATTAACAACCAAGATCATGCATATAATGAGTGGCTTTCAAATCTCCCTTCCTTGACAAGTCTTGACTTGAGTGGAATTCAGAATCTCAACGATTCTTCTCATCACTCGCTGCAATTCCTTGGTAAGCTTCCGAGCCTTAAAGAATTACGGCTAAGTGGTTGTGGCCTTTCTGATGCTGATATTCTTCCTCTGTATAATTCCCATTTGAATATTTCCACTTCTCTTACTATCCTTGATGTCTCTTACAATTATTTGACATCACCAACTATATTCCACCGGGTGCTTAACTTCAGCTTCAATCTTCAAGAGCTCCAACTTATGGGAAACCTCTTAAGAGGTACCATTCCCGATTATTTTGGCAACAGAATGCATTCACTTGAATATCTAGATCTCTCATCCAACAATCTAGAAGGCAATATCCCAAAATCCATGGGGAATATGTGCACCTTGCGAGCATTCAGGGCTAGTGACAATCGGTTGAGTGGGGAGCTTTCAAGTTTTATTCATAACTCTTCAGAATGCATTGGATCCTCGTTACAGGAATTGGATTTAACAGAAAATCAAATTTCTGGCACGTTACCTGACCTTTCAATTTTATCATCTTTGCAAGTCTTAGAGCTTAGTGACAATCGGTTAATTGGGGAAATACCTGCAAGCATTGGATTGCTTAGGGAGTTAGAGTTTTTGTACCTGCTTGGAAATTCTTTGGAAGGTAACGTCTCTGAATCCCATTTCAATAACCTTTCCAAATTGAAATGCCTAAGCTTGTCTGATAACTTGTTGACTATGAAGCTTAGTAGTGGCTGGCTTCCACCTTTCCAATTAGAACAATTGTATCTAGCATCTTGCAAACTGGATTCTACAATTCCTAATTGGCTCCAGACTCAAAATCATTTAGAGAGTCTCGACATTTCAAATGTCGGGAATGGGGATCCCATACCTCTCTGGTTTTGGGACAAATTGCAAGCACTAGTCTCAATGAATATTTCAAACAACAATCTCACGGGCAAGATTCCGAATGTGATACTCAACTTTACCAACAATCCTGAAATAGTTTTGTCTTCAAATCAATTTCAAGGTTCCATTCCCATGTTTTTGTTGCAAGCATCAGCACTGCATCTCTCTAATAATAGATTCTCAGCTTTAGCATCATTTGAATGCCGCAAAAGCAGTGCAAACTTTTTGGAAATTTTGGATGTATCAAACAACGAATTAACGGGTAGTTTGCCTGATTGTTGGAGCAATCTAAACTCGTTACGGTTTCTGGACCTGAGCAATAACAAATTATCAGGAAATATTCCCTTCTCAATGGGTTCCCTTACTAATATGGTGGCTTTGATTTTAAGGAATAATAGTTTGAGTGGACAATTACCTTCCTCTTTGAAGAATTGCACAAAGTTGGCCTTGTTAGACATTGCAGAGAATAAGTTCTATGGTCCAATACCTTTGTGGATAGGAGAAAGCTTACAACAATTGATAATCTTAAGCTTTAGATCCAACTACCTCTACGGAAGTCTACCCTCAAATCTCTGTTTTCTAAGAAGACTTCGAGTATTGGATCTCTCACAAAATAATTTATCAAGAGGAATCCCAACATGCATAATGAATTTTACTGCAATGGCTCAGTACACTACCAGCTCAACCGATCGTCGGTATATTCTTTACAAAGGCGGAGATTTTTATTATTACGCATACTATGATTTCAGCCTATTCCTGATGTGGAAAGGTGTAGATCGTGGCTTCAAAAATGCTGATCGGTTTTTAAAAAGCATTGATCTCTCGAGCAATCATCTCACGGGGGAAATACCAACAGAAATTGAGCACTTATTTGGATTGATTTCATTAAATTTATCAAGAAACAATCTCAGTGGGGAAATCATTTCAAGTATTGGAAACTTCAAGTCCCTAGAATTTCTTGATTTGTCTAGAAATCATCTTTCAGGAAGAATTCCCTCAAGTCTAGCTCAGATTGATCGTCTCACAATGTTGGATTTGTCAAACAATCATCTGTGCGGAAAAATTCCTGTTGGAACACAATTACAGAGCTTTAATGCCTCAAGTTATGAAGGAAATTCCGATCTGTGTGGACAACCACTTGATAGAAAATGTCCTGATGAAGAAACAAAAGAACAGACACCGCCAGCACTTGAGAGGGATGATAATTCAGTTTTCATGGAAGCATTGTACATGAGCATGGGGCTAGGATTCTTCACAGGTTTCTGTGGCTTCATAGGGTCAATACTGCTAATACAATCCTGGAGAAACACCTACTCCATATTCCTGAACACTTTGATTGGCAGAATCTACACGTGCAACGCACACTGAACGTGTCTTAGTGCGAGGTAACTACTTGTGAGCTTTCATACTCTCACTTGTTAATTATTTTCACACTCAGACATGCCAGCTCTAATTAGAACTTATCGTGATAATTGACATACAAAATGGACAATCAGTAACAAGAATCGAGTTCAATCTATTATTATAAAATTTGATAAGTAGCATTCTGGTAGATAAATCAAACTTCTTACAACTTGCAACCGCAGACAAAGTTTTCTCCTTCCACTGCGCATTAGATTTTGGAGACGTTTTTATGTATCATTGTATTCTATTTTGCAGGAACTACTTGGCACCCGTGTCTGTGAGGCTGCTTTGCACCAAGATGTGTACTACTAATGAAGAATAAATCTATAATATGTATTTGTACCAAATAATATCTATCAAGTGTGGTTTGATTACGTTGTATCATGTTAAGTATTAGTAATCTACATACAATGGGGAATCCTTATACTATGTATAGAAATTTAAATATTAAAGTAATCATATTACAAACCAGTAGGTTGCGAGTTAAGACCGTAAGTAACACAAATAAAGTAAAATTAGACCTTTCACATGGATGATAATTAAACAAACCTGTCCCCAATCAAGCTCTTTTGTGGTCCCCACCTACAAAACCTAGCTCCTTCTCTCTCTCCCCTGCAAAATCATCAATTTGCCTCATCATCTTAGAATGAATGACCGTGATCATGGACATGATGAGTGGAATTCTTAATCTCGATGATCGGTTTACCTACCTTAATTAAAGAATTGCGGCTAAGCACTTGCGGACTTTCTGATGCTGATATTCTTCCTTCTCTTAGTATCCTTGATTGGGGTGACGTTTTCTGAAGGCAAGAAAGGGACAGAAAGTGACGGAAAACCGAGGCTGGTGAAGGAAAGAATAGCAGCAGAGAATGACAGCGCATTGTAAAAAGGTAGTTGTTGTCGTTCAAAGCTTTCG
>JAVKPL010007281.1:0-29448 GCA_032173675.1 Gastrolobium villosum
TTTAAGCTCCTGTGGGATTGTGTGGGCAGCAGCGTCAGTACCAGGCAGCCCCAGCGGACATCAGTGCATAAACAATCCAATATCAAAAATATAACTTAAATAGTGGATGTATCTTAAATGGGTAACCATACTGTTTGCATAGTTTGATATATAGCTCTATATGAATGCATCGTATGAGTATATCTCGTATACATATCATAACCTCAGCCACAGTATAGGGTACATTTATGGCGGCACAAAGTAGGAGCGACCCGATAAACATAGAGCTTCTACCTTTTGAAGCTTTACCAATTTGCTCACTTGTGACACAAGTTACCTTTTTAGCTCCAAAGGAATCCAAACACGCTCAGTACCCCTAGGCACACCTTAGAGAAAGAATCCAAACAAAACTCAACAAAACTCTATAATTCCATGTAGTTACAAGACATACACTTTATTATTTACTTCGTTTCTTTACATTTACGCCAATACTCAAATCATAACCAATTTTCTCTGGTTAATTATATTAGGCCATGAGTGAGTGATTCTTTATTCAACAAATTCCCCAAAATTTCACATATTCACTTAATCTTAGGATAGTTCCAGAAGGCCTTTAGAATACTCATTACTTCTTCTTAGCACCTAAAAGCCTATTTTTTGAATTTAAGGCACGGTGCCCATTACAAAGGAGTTATAAGATTTCTCTTTGTCTAGTGCTTAAACCCCGAAGCTTAGCCACCTATATAAATTATTTTACGGATAACAGTATGCTGCTTTATAAAATAGTAACTCCTAGCACAAACCTCCTTTGAAAATGGTCATAATCACATATAAGGCCTAAAGAAGGAACTTACTCATTTTTCTTTTATCTAACTCAACCAAAGGTTTAAACATCTAATTATCTAGTCCTTAGGCTTGGATGACACTCATTATCACAAACAAGCACTCTAAAAACATACTTCCTTTGTAAATGGCTAAGAGGCTCATAAAGGAAATCATGTCAATTTCATGATTCCAATGTTTTTAGTCTATAAGATTCAAGCTTATCATACAACCATAATCATCATTAGGTAATAAAACCCTTTTTACACATTAATTCATCCATTTATGCCTCAAAACATAAGACACCACTAAGCATCATTCAATTAATTCACTCAATTCACAACTTACATATACATATACACCTTCACAAGTGTCCAATTATTTTTTGAATATTAAACCCTAATTTTTCATACATGGCTGAACCTAGGGGGAGGGAGGTGCAAGGGACTTTTTCAACTTTCAACACATATTCATACATATTTAACACAATAAAATCATAAACCATGCTAACTCATCATCAATTTCAAATTTCAAGCTACAAAATTTTCCATAACATATGCTCATAATATTCAAAACTTAAATCATATAAATCAAACCATTAAAATGAGGATGTCTTACCTCAAATCGCTTAGAGAGAGGTCCAAAGAGCGAAACCCAAGCAAAGCTCACTCAAAATTCACACTTTTTCACTTAGATGATAGTGCCACGAATTTGAGAGGAGATAACTCTTCCCACAAGCAATTTCAACTCAAACAAAGTGGTGGGATGGATTCACCATGATCTCTACTTAAACTTTCATATATGGCACTTTGTATTTTGCTGGTTAAATGAGTGAGAATGAGAGGAGAGAGGAAGCAAACCCTACCACTCCCTTACCACCATTGAAGCCTCGGGTGGGAGAAAAAGAAGACGACAGTGGCGCGCAAGAAACAAAAGAAATAATGAAGGAGTTCACTGTTTGTAAGTTAAGTTACTTTTACTAGTAACAACTTATCTATCTTCACACCTCCATTCAATACCAAACTTTACCCAATTAACTAGAATATTTTTCTAGTCATATTTCTAATTTTACTTTCACTTTTCGGGTAACTTGCTTACCCGCATATTTTTGTCCCTTAGCTATCTTTTTAACTCCTTTTTCACCAAAGGTGACTTTATTAATTTCTTTTATTTCTATTTATTCTTCAATATTAAATCCACAACTACTAGTGAGGGTTATTATACTATGCATAATAACATATAATCAAACATCAACTCTGAGTGACATTTTTTGGATTTTCCCAATTTACCTTTGGAAACCCTAAACCTAACTCAAAGAATATAACAATAACCATGAAAATGAAGCTTCGTTACATTATAAGTACAAAAACCCTTGCCAATGGAAGGCTTCTAAGCTCCCAATGATGAAGAAAACTCTCTCCTTTCTTACCCTTAAGGCTTTGTTTGGGAGCTGGTTTTAAGAGATGAAGGAAAGGAAATGGAGGGTTTCAGCAAGCACTTACCATGTTTGTGAGTTTAAAAAAATCAGAGGAAGAAAATGAGGATTTTTACTAAACCCTCCAAAACTCTCATTCTTCTTAAAATTAAAGTTTCCCCAATTTGGAGGATTTGAGGGAAAAAATATTAAAAATTATTTATCTACCCTTAGCATTAAAATATGAAAACTACATAAATATGAATCATTTTTAAATGTGACACTATTAGGAAAGTCTCAGATATCAACAGAATTTATCGACGAAAAATATTTCGTCAAAAATAGTGATGAAATTTTTGATAAAAATCATATACGTCAAAAAATTTCCGACAAAATTAGAGACGGAACCAGATTTTGTCATAATCATTGACATAAATTTTTTACAAAAAAAATTCAGTCAAAATTATTGATAGAATCTAAATTCCGTCAAAACTTTCAAAGAAGATATTTTCGTCCAGAATTTTGACGAAACACATTTCCAACGAAAAGTTTCAGCGTAAAAAGATTACGTCAAAATTTTTTACGGAAAGCATTTCCATCAAAATTATCGATGTAAAATTTTTCCATCAAAATTTGTGACTAAAAATATTTCTGTAAAAAAAAATTGACGTAAACTTTTTTTGTCAAAATTCTTTACGGAATCTAAATTCCGGCAAAATATTTAACAAAAAAACATATTCATCGAAATTTTTTATAAAACTATGTTTCATCAAAATTTTCAACGAAACACATTTCTATCGAAAATTTTTGACGAAAATTTTTTTTATCAAAATTCTTTACAGAATTTAAATTCCATCGAAAGTTTTTGACTGAAACATTTTCGTTAACTTTTTGACAAAAAAATTTCCGTCAAAATTTTCGACGGAAAATATTTCGGTCAAGTTTTTGGGTAAAAAAATTTCCCATAAAAATTTAAATGAAACACATTTATGTCAAAAAAATTTGACAAAAAATATTTTCGTAAAAACTTTTGACGAAAAATATTTTGATAAAAAAATTTGACGGAAAAAGTATTCTGTCAAAATTCTTTACAGAATCTAAATTTTGTCGAAAGTTTCGAATGAAACATTTCCCACAGAATTTTTGACAACAATTTCCGTTGAAATTTTGAACGGAAAACATTCCGTCAAAACTTTTAAAGAAATTCTTATTTTGTTTAAAACATTTGACGGAAGAAATCATTTTCATCAAAACTTTTGACGAAAACTAAATTTCGTCAAAAATTTTGATAGAAAATTTATTTTTGTAAAAATTCTCATCAGAGAATAAATTTCATCGCTTTTCAATGAAAAATATTCCGACGAAAAAATAGTTTTGTGATGAAATTTTCGTCGTTTGCAACGTAGAGACTTCTTCGAAAATATTATCTTTGTTAGTAGTGTGACAAGTACATAAATAATTTTGTTAGAAATTTTAAGTTTAATTTAATTTGTAATATATAATAATTTTATTAATTTTCAAAATGGGGTAAAATGGTAAAAATATCTCATTAACCCTCTATTTTTTTTCTTGCCTTTTTTTAACTCCCAAATAAGGGAAGGGAATACCCTTCAATTTCCTTCTCGTCCCTCCCCTTCCTTCCCTTCCCCTCTAAACTCCCAAACAAATCGAGTGTGCACAAAATAAGTTTCCAAGAGGAAGGAAATGGGTCTTTATTTCTTGTTGATTTCTTGGGGAGGAGGTGAGGTGATGGTAAGTGGAATGAAAGGTGTGGGTTTCAACTTTAAGCTTCAAGCTCTCTTCAACAATGGAGGAAAACACGATTTCTTGAGAGGGAGAGGGAGACACCACCGAAAATGGGAGGGAATGGGAGGAGAGAATGTGTGTCTTGAGTATTAGAAATATTTTTAGGTGGAGAGGATGTGAATTGTTGAAAAACAATAAATTTGGTTACGTATTCTCTGCATCTCACTGTATGTTGATAAACAATCGCCCCACATCTTGCCCTATAAATTGTTGTTAATAAGGACTTATGTGAATTGTAGAGGAAGATACAAATCCTTCAAACCTTACAGGAATATCGAAGCAAGCATGACAAGCTTTTGAGATAACAAGAATTATGTCTTCAATAAATAAGTCTAAACCTTTGATAATCTAATTTCATATGCACATTGCTCTACGAAAACTCAACATATTGACTTAAACACCAGAGTCCAAACAGGTACACCCTAGATGGTTGTTGCAGTTTGAGTGCCTCCCAATAATGGAGAGGAACAGTTCACAACATCTTGTTACACCCACAAACCTCCTACTATTACACCACAGAAAACAAAAGTCCCTCAAAAATAACTCTAGCTAATTACTTACGGCCGTTTACATCAACACATGCACTTGAGTGTTTGAAAGCATAATTCTTTTTCAATAATATAGATTTATTTGAAAAGGCCCATTTGATTTATTTTTCTTTTCACCAAGTCAAATGGAACATAATCATGTACAACCAAATCAAAAGAAGATGGAAACCAATGGATCCACTGTAATTCAAACAAAAGGCACGCAAAAATATTTAGCAATAAATAAACAAAAGTAAATTGATGAGGTAAGGGCAGATCAAGAAATACATCCTAGTGGGATTTACACTCAAGGCTGAAAACTTCAATTATTACAAAATTCAAAGAATGAAGTAATTAAACATCCTTTTGTCCATAAATCATAAACACTTGAAGAAAAAGAAATATATGCAATTTAATTGGAAAAAATTAACTCTTGTTTTTCAGAAGAGTAATTATTGTCGATTAACAAAGCTGCAATCTGTCCTGATCTCTCCATCTGAGCCAGTTAGGACATCTATAGAACCCATGTGCACCATTGCCTCTGCAAACTTTCCAACCCAATTACTTGCTCCATTATTATTATTATTATTATAATTATAATTATAATTAGCATTGCTTATTACCATTTCCCTTGTTGATTCGCTGCTCCACAATGTCTGATCCGATGTCAACAACCCACGATGGTTTATCACTCCCTTATAATACTTGTTGTCCAATCGAATTGGTGTGGCTGCATCAAGTGCCACCGTTGGGTCTGTGTTGCTCGGTGGTTGTGGACACTTTGTTTTCAACCATGCAGCATATGAAGGATCCATAGAGGGATCTTGAGCATATGTGTCATTGAATGAGTATAGGCGTTTAGAGAAAGAAGAACAGTGTGATACACCAATTGAATGGGCTCCTGAAAGTGTCACCATTTCATCTGCTGACAACCCTTTTCTTGCAAAATTGGCAATAAGTTGATCCACATTGAAGGTTGGTGCTGGCAGATTTTGTGGCACTTCATCACCGATGGAGACGCGACCATCTCTGCGTCCTGATGGAACGTCGTAGTTAATGCCACCAAGTTTGAGAGCAGAGTCTCGAGCTGCAAAGGCGATAATGTCAGCACATGAGACTGTGTGAGGACATGCTGACTCTAATTGGGACTTAGCATCCTCAATCACTTCAAACCCTCGTAAGCTTGGATTGTTTATGAAGTTGTCTCTCTCAGCTGGTGGGTTACCCGGTGTGGATGCAAGTAACACTGAACCATCACAACCCTGTTTTCATATATATAGACAGAGAAGAGGACATAGTAATGTTAGACACTTGTATACCTATTATATAGTCAGAAGTTGAAATGTTATATAATTAAACAGTTAACTTACCCTCACAAAACAATCATGGAAATGCATTCTAATAAGACCAGCACCTATGCCAGGGTTGAGAGAAATTGCTTTGTTGACTGCTCTTCTGACAATTGATTCAGCAGATGGACATGTGGAGCTATAGAAACCCACCTGCAGTGTTGCTGAGCCCAATGATGAAATAGACAGAATGATCAGAACCAAGCTAGAAACCATTCTTAGCTGCATGTTTGGAGCACTATCCACCATTGTGTTGTTATTGCTAAATGGAAGTGGGAAACTCAGGAGATTGAATGTTATAACTAATTAATTTAAGGACAGGACAAGGAAGAGAGTGGTATTTGATGTTGTTGGCTACTAATTAATTAGGAGGAGAATGAGAAAACATATGCTCAAGCGAATGTATTTATAGGATGGGATGAAGGGTTCACTTCGTCAAATAAAATGCGTGTATTTGTATTCTGCATGAATAGGTAGTAGTCGAAGTTGTCTAGCCGTTGAACACTTCTCTTCGGGCTCAACTGTAACTCTTATTCTTGTGTCCAGCGGGAATTTTTCTACTCTTTGGTGGCTCCATATGGCAATTAATTAGACAAATTGACGAAGTGTAAAGTGTAAACGTTTATTTGTAATTAAAGTAGGATTTGGTAACCACAGTCCACAAGCCATTGTATGTTGCTTGCAAGAGTAAGTTAAAATATGCCCGTGAAGAAAACAATTAAGACTATTTCGTCTTTAAAATATAGGCTTCCTATGCGCATGAAATAGTAGGTGAGGTTCGCTTGTTTTTACTCTCTCTTTTATGAGAAACTATTTAGAGAGGAGGGGCGGGTGCAGGAAGGTAGGGTTCCAAAAATCAAACGATGGTAGGACACTTGACGTTAGAAAATTGAACAAGAGGTGTGAGCATGTGTTGGATTCTCCCCAGTACCGTGTTTGGGAGAAATTTAAAGCCTTAATTCCGAGACCCATCCCGAATCAAACTTATCACGAAACAATAAACTGATTGGAATATAAAATAAGAAATAAAAAGAAGGAATCATTCCGATAATAGTATATTTATTTTAATAGCTGGCCCTCTTAAACTACATTAATTATGGGGAAATAGTCAATGAAATGAACCGATCCCCATAAATGTTTAGTCTAATATAATTGTCTGGGAGATGACTTTTCTTATGTGTATAACAATTAATAAAGAATGTTGTTTTAAAAAAGGAAACTATTTAGAGTACATAATTTATAGTAAAGATTTAGTATTAAAATGTGAGATACGTGTTTGTTTATACGTGTTTTTTAGTATCAATTATTATTGCTTCAAATACATTGAGCTTTTTTGTCCATTTAACTACAGCCCTAAATAATAATATATATTTGGGTAATACATGCTTGCAGATAAAAGTGAAACCTTTTCTAGTCGAGGAAATTTATTCTCATGATTCAGACTCAATTTCATAAAACAGTTAAGGTGATCCGGTCTGATAATGGCACAGAGTTCAAAAATAATAATTTAACCAAGTTGTACATAGATATGGGCATTTTAAGTCAAACATCTTGTGTTCATACACCGGAACAGAACGGAAAGGGGAACGAAAACATAAACACATACTTAATGTGTCTCGTGCGTTGTTGTTTCAGGAAAACTTGTCGGTTGAATTTTGGGAAGAAAGTGTCTTGGCAGCCGTCTATCTTATAAATCGAACCCCATCTAAGGGTCTTGGAGGTCGAGCTCCACATGAGCTGCTAAATGGTATTCCACCTGATTTTGAACGTTTGAGGGTTTTTGGAAGTTTATGTTATGCAGCGGTTCGCCCCAAACCGCACAATAAATTCAGTTCTCGTTTACGTCATTGCATTTTCATTGGCTACCCTGTTGATCAGAAGGGGTGGTGTGTGATGGATCTAGAAACTCATGAACGTTTTGTGAGTCGTGATGTTCGCTTTCATGAAGATGAATTTCCATTTGCAGCAAGGAACCATGTTGATGATGAAGTTTTCTTGCCAACTCTTCCTGTCGTTATCCCACACAGTTTTGATCCTGTTTGTGATACTCAAAATGAGTTGTCTATTGCTGAAGAGAGGGGAAATCCTACATCCACTTATCCAGCTGAAAATGTTGAGGAAGAACATGAGGCTGAACCCAATACTATTACAGGATCTACATAGATTGATGCTACTCCATCAGAAGATCCACATATGCGTCGTTCTACTCGGACTCGGGAGCAACCAGAATATTTCAGCCAATATGCCTGTAAAATTGAAACGCATAGTACCTCTGCATCTGTCACCAATTTTGATCGTGCTGCTCACATAAGGTACCTTTACACAATTATATTGATTTTGATAAATTTTATCCTAAATATTGAGCATTTTTAGCCGCTGTTGATGCAGGATTGATGTGCCTCTGGCAAATGTGGTTTTCCAAGCTGGAAATTATAAGAATTGAGTAACGAAAATCAACGGTTAAGATTTGGAATAAGATTTATTATTTTTACACCGATGTAAGTTGATCCTATCCCTTATTTAAGATCTATATTAATTTTTTAGAGTTCTCATATTTATTTTCTAATTTCATCCTATTTCTAAATTTGTATTTTTTTGTTGGTAAATAAATTTGTATTTATTAATTGGGAAATATTATGTTTATAAACTTTTTGTTTACAAACTCAACTATGTATTCCGAAGAATACAAATATAAGTCTGTATTCCCCATAATACATAGTTGAGTTTGTAAACAAATATAAGGTGAGTGTATGGATCTTCTGCATGAAGTACATTTAAAATTTCAGCTTCCCTAATCATATTGAACACGATAGGTTTTAGCTCAAAATTAAGAGCTTCAATAGGAGGGAGAATCATTCCTCGTTCTGGTCTATTCCTTGAAAGAGCAGCCAGTGCTCTAAATTTCTGTTCAGGAGGAATCTCTTTATTGTTATGATTATTATGATCAGCCATTTTTTGTTCAAAATTATTTTCCTTTAAATTTCTTCTTCTGTGAAAAGTACGATCTGCTTTAGGATCAAAGAAAAATAAAGGTACTTCAGTGTATGAATAAGAAGCAGTTTCAGATTCCTCACTCATAAACCATGAAACATAAACAATATGAACAACAGTTTAAATAATAAAAAATAAATAATGGTATATTAACAAAATATAAAGTAGAATAGTTTCAAAGACAAAATTTAATGTAAACTATCTCCGGCAACGGCGCCAAGAAAATTTTGGGTGCTGATGCTCTTAAGGACGTTCCCTTTACTCAGTCCATCAAGAGAAAACACATTCGTTCTCTAGATATTAACCCAGTCGCGCAACTGCACGCATCAAGTAATAAGTGGGATTATTAGTGCTCAAGTTATCGTTCCCACGAGGATAGTAACTCTAAATAATACTTTGAACTATGCTGAAAAGAATTTGAAATATAAAAAGAAAAGAAAGTACTGAACTACTTGGTGTAATATCCTAGGAAAATAATAGCAATTCATAATATAATAAATTAATAATAGTAATAAATTATAAATTAGTAATAATAATAATGTGTGTGTATTTATATATATATTATTAGGATTAGATAATAAATTATGATTAATTGAATTATTAATTAATTGATCATTTATGCATTAATGCTTGATTGTCTGATTCGTAGTGTTTGATTATTAATTTGATTGGTAATGTTTGATTGGATTAGGATGAGTTAGCAATCGTTATTTAATTAGATATGATGAGTCAGCAATAATCTGAGTCATAAAAAGTTAAGAATAAAAAGAAAATAGTGTATGAAGCCAAATATATCAATAAAGAATAAGGAAATAAATGCACGAAACCCATATCCGAGTGCAAAACTTCAACTATAAACAGAGGCTTAGCCTAACCAAACCAATTCACTTCTCAACATTTCTCCTCTACTCTTCTTCTCCTCTGCTATCTCTTCTCACTTCAAAAACTTATTTTATTTTTATACTCTTCTGATTACCAACCGGTTCTCTGCCCCAAATTATTCTCTTTCTTCTAGAAGTTAGCGAAAACGGAGACCGAGTAATCCTAATCCCTAGAGAGTTATAGGTTATATTTATATGTAATTTGGTATAAGTAATCCTAATCACTAGAGAGTCAATGGTTAGACTTAACGTTATATGAATATTTGTTTGATGTAATCTCAATGCTTGGTAAACTATAGTTATGTTATGTTGAATATGAAAATTATGATATTGATTGAATCTAGAAATTATAATCTTGATTAAATTGATGTGAAATCATGAAAAATATTTGAAAATTATGAGAATCGTACAATATTGAATTGATTGTGTGTGATTGTAATAAATAATAGTGGGAAGATAGCTTTGGGATGGTACCTCCCAAAGTGATGAACACAACCTTTGGGCTTTATGCCTCCGATATATTTATACGATGTGAACATAGAATATCCGTTCTTCTCAAAGTGGTATCTGGCAGGATATTCAGGATACTAGTAGCAACTTTGGGAAGAGGTGTTTGGCAGGATATCCAGGACGCTAGAAAGATGTGAATTGATTATGGCCAAGTTATTGATTTGTGACTGGCAGGATATCCGGGTCACAGGGTAGACTGGCAGGATCTCCGGGTCTACCATGGTTCTCTTCCCACTACTCCACTAAATAAACTTAATAAAGATTATGAATGATATTTGATTCGATATGAATATATGTTGAAGCTAATAATCTAATGAGATTGTGATTAAGAATATATATCATAAATATTGAATTTGGTATTTGATTTGATTATGATGAATGTCATTGAGTTGTGAATGTCATTGATTTGATCACTATTTGATATTTGATTTAATTTCCTTATTATTTACATTAGTTATATTTTGATTGGGATTACCAGCTCTGCTGACTGTTTGTGTTCGTTTGACTGCTATAATCCTTTACGGGGGAGCAGAGTTTCAGTGATTCAGGTTACAAAGGAATCGGGCTAGCAATGGGTAGCGAGGATACGACTCAGGATTTCCACCTGTCATAAATATTATGTATAAAAAAATGTAGTCTTAGATTTTTATTTGAATGTAATAAATAGCCTTGCACTTGTCCCTGTACAGGTGCGGCGGTAACATTTCCCCAAATTAGTTTTAGATTAGCTTCCGCAATAAATAATTAAATATTTTATTTTATTTTATGTTATTTGGAATTTCTCTATTATAGGAATATTTTATTGTTGTTAAAATTGTTAGAAACTTGGGGGTGTTTTTCGTTCTCTAATGTCTTAAGGACGTTCCCTCTAGGTAGTAGGTTCAGATTGACTCTAAATAACTCCTCGTGTCGTTATGTATTAAATCCTTCCTAATTTCAGGAGGAACGACAAAATCATTGGAGGTTTGGTTATAATATCACAAGATATTAAATGCTGATAAATTAAAGATAACAATATTTAAGAGACAACAAGATGCAGGTTGATTAACAAGAACAGTTTTGACACTAGGAATGGATCCATTGTTCTATTCTTAAATAGTTATGCTCTCAACTCAAGAATTAAACCTTCAAAATTTGTTCAGGTATCTTCACTGCCAGCTCTAATTCCTCATCTCATGGACTAAATGGCTCACAAGTTTCCATATTCCTATGGCTCCCTTGTCTCCAACAGTTAAGTTCAGAGCCTTCAGAGAACGAGGTGGTCCCTTATTCCTAAGGCAACCAATAGGATTATTTCCACAATCCTACCTTCGTCCTATGATTAAGCTGTTTGAAATCTCTTCCTTAAGGAAGTTCCTTTCTTAGTTTGCGTTCAATTTCCATTGACACCCAAAGAGTTAAAATTACTTAAATCACATAAATACAAAAGCTTCGTTACAAAAGTCTTGAGCATAGTTCTTTAAGAATTTCACATCTTTTCCATTCCAAAATAACTTAGCCATGGCTGAAAACACAAACATAATTATTTCAATCTGAAATCTCATAGACCTGAGTTTCAGTTTGAAGATAACGAGTAAAAGAGAAGAGAAATAACAAACATATATTAATAGGAAAAAAATTTATATTACAAAGAAATAAAAATGGAGAAGTATAGATAATGCTCGTGAGGAGTCTCAAATGGTGAAAGGGAATGGGGAAAGAGTTGTTATCACTTAACTATTGCTAAAATAATACAAGCAAAATACATAAAAATAAACTACACTAGGTTATATCTTCTTAAGGAATTCGATCATTTCTTCGTATGGGATTCTATTTATAGGCTGAAGGAATGGATGGCAATCTTATGATTCTTCTTTAGTTGTTCCTTCATTGTATGGAGAGGAGGTGAACTAGTGCTCTCACAAGTGAAACAAGTTGTTTGATGGGATGGTTTAGAGTTGATAATTGCCTTTTTATTCTGAGATCCCCATGTTTGCTTTTTCTCTAAACCAATGAGCACTCTTCGTTGTACACGTTTCTTCCTGCTTGATTGTTGTACTCCTTTCTGCCTTTATAAGCGTCTTTTCAACGTTTCCTGTAAAGGAGTCAGAGAAGAGGTTAGTAGAGCAGGTGTACAAATAAGTCAAATCGTTCCCCTTTTCTTTTATTATCATATGATTACATTATCATCTGTTCTCGTCTGGCGCTTCTGTTCTCAAGATCTAGAAACTTTTGTTTATAGCAAAAATTGGTTACCAGATGACGGAATGGATGGATTTTTGCCATCAAAATGGGCTTGAATGGGAACGATTTTTCATTCTATCAAGAGTAATTGTGATGACTGACAAAGAAAATAATAGTTTGGTTGTTGTTGGATCATATTAGTATGCTATTTTCTTGCTACACTCCATACTAATGACTAGTTAATGGATTCAAATGACATTTGTTACAATAGAAGATCTTATATCAATAATGGATGTAATTGTTCACTGTTGTTTGACTTCACTTGGATTGAGTCATATTTTAATACCGCACCTTAGATCATGTGTTTTCTTCAAATGTTATCACATTAAGAAAATAGTCCTTAGTCAAAGAGTCATTTTCAAATAACTTGTTTTCGTTTAAAATTAAAATTATGCAAATGATTTTGCCCACGTGGGAGAATGCTAGAATTTTTATAATTATTATAGGATGCAATCAATTGTAATTTTTCTTATTTTAATAAAAATAGGTTCAGTCAAAAACTATATTGGGGTGCACTATAAAGACCGCTTAATTAAGAGATTCTTTTGTTAGAGTTTTAAATATTCGTAACATTGACCCATACGAATAATAATATAGGCCTAATCCATATACCCATGATGGGAAAGGAGTTAGGGTTAATAAATCTGATTAGGTCTCCTCTGCATTTCACTATATGCTGAAAAACAATCGCCCTGCATCTTGCCCTACAAATTGTTGTGAACAAGGAGTGACGTGAACTGTAGAGAAATATACTGATCATTCAGACCTTGCAGGAATATCAGAACAAGCACGACAACCTTTTGAGATACCAAAAATTATGTCTTCAATGAGTAAATCTAATTAACCTTTGATATTATAATTTCATGTAATCTTAATTCTAATTTTTCTTACAATATGCACATTCTTCTACGAAAACTCAACATCATTGACTTGAACATCGGAGAAAAGAAAAGTCCCAAAAAAAATAACTCTAGCTAATCACCTACGGCCGTTCACATCAACACATGCACTTGAGTGTTTGAAAGCATAATTCTTTTTCAATAATATAGATTTCTTTGAAAAGGCCTTATTTTTATTTTTCTTTTCTTTTCACCAAATCAGAACATAATCATGTACAACCAAACCAAAAGAAGATGGAAACTTTTAATGATTCCACCATATAATTCAAACAAAAAAGTACGCAAATTTTGTTTAGCAATAAATAATAAAACAAAAGTAGAATGACGAGGAAAGGACAGATCAAGAAATACATCCCAGTGGGATTTACACTTGAATTGTCAAGGGTGAAAACTTCAATTATTACAAAATTCAAAGAATGAAGTAATTAAACATCCTTTAGTCCATAAATCATAAACATATGAAGAAAAAAAATATGTATTCAACTTAATTGGAACAAATTAACTCTTGTTTTTCAAAAGAGTAACTATTTTCGATTAACAAAGCTGCAATCTGTCCTGATCTCGCCATCTGAGCCAGTTAGGACATCTATAGAACCCATGTGGACCATTGCCTCTGCAAACTTCCAAGCCCAATTACTTGCTCCATTTTTATTATTATTATATAATTATAATTATAATTATAATTAGCATTGCTTATTACCATTTCCCTTGTTGATTCGCTGCTCCACAATGTCTGATCCGATGTCAACAACCCACGATGGTTTATCACTCCCTTATAGTACTTGTTGTCCAATCGAATTGGCGTTGCTGCATCAAGTGCCACCGTTGGGTCTGTGTTGCTCGGTGGTTGTGGACACTTTGTTTTCAACCATGCAGCATATGAAGGATCCATAGAGGGATCTTGAGCATTTGTGTCATTGAATGAGTATAGGCGTTTAGAGAAAGAAGAACAGTGTGATACACCAATTGAATGGGCTCCTGAAAGTGTCACCATTTCATCTGCTGACAACCCTTTTCTTGCAAAATTGGCAATAAGTTGATCAACATTGAAGGTTGGTGCTGGTACATTTTGTGGCACTTCATCACCGATGGAGACGCGACCATCTCTGCGTCCTGATGGAACGTCGTAGTTAATGCCACCAAGTTTGAGAGCAGAGTCTCGAGCTGCAAAGGCGATAATGTCAGCACATGAGACTGTGTGAGGACATGCTGACTCTAATTGGGACTTAGCATCCTCAATCACTTCAAACCCACGTAAGCTTGGATTGTTTATGAAGTTGTCTCTCTCAGCTGGTGGGTTACCCGGTGTGGATGCAAGTAACACTGAACCATCACAACCCTGTTTTCATATATATAGACAGAGAAGAGAACATAGTAATGTTAGACACTTGCATACCTATTATATAGTCAGAAGTTGAAATGTTATATAATTAAACAGTGAACTTACCCTCACAAAACAATCATGGAAATGCATTCTAATAAGACCAGCACCTATGCCAGGGTTGAGAGAAATTGCTTTGTTGACTGCTCTTCTGACAATTGATTCAGCAGATGGACATGTGGAGCTATAGAAACCCACCTGCAGTGTTGCTGAGCCCAATGATGAAATAGACAGAATGATCAGAACCAAGCTAGAGACCATTATTAGCTGCATGTTTGGAGCACTATCCACTATTGTGTTGTTATTGCTAAATGGAAGTGGGAAACTCAGGAGATTGAATGTTATAACTAATTAATTTAAGCACAGGACAAGGAAGAGAGTGGTATTTGATGTTGTTGGCTACTAATTAATTAGGAGGAGAATGAGAAAACATATTCTCAAGCGAATGTATTTATAGGATGGGAAACTTATAGGAGGGTGGGATGAAGGGTTCACTTCGTCAAATAAAATGCGTGTATTTGTATTCTGCATGAATAGGTAGTAGTCGAAGTTGTCTGCCGTTGAACACTTCTCTTCGGGCTCAACTGTAACCCTTATTCTTGTGTCCATATATCATATTGACTTTTGGAAAAAGAGTGTGCCTATATCTGCTTGAGTCCGTTGGGAATTTTTCTTCTCTTTTGGTGGTGGCTGCATGTTGCGTTTAACTAGTACACCTTGATTAAGTGTTGACATTTATTTACAAAGAACTTAAATAAATTTTCTATAACAATAGCTTGCCCTCTTGTGGCACCATAATAATGGAGAAATGGTCAAAGTAATGAACAAAACACCGTTCAACATCATCTCTGTTCTCAGGTTCATGCTTCCTTTACTTTTTGTTTATGTCAATATCCAATTGCAACATTTTTTTTTTTTTTTTTTTTAATAAACATGTGCAGGGTGCTAAAGTTAGGGTGGCGGGTACAACCGTTGTGACCCATCACCATTCTAATAAAAATAAGGTAATATATATTTTGGTAAAATGAGTTATAAAGGTGAATCCATCCTATTTTCAAGGACAGCAAGTTAACTCGTTTAAAAATAATTATTTATTTAAAAAAACATATGAATTAAATAAAAATAAAAAAGAAGAAAAAAAATACTAAGACTAGATTGAATTCCGCGATAGCACATATTTTGTAGGTCTTGACATAAAAAAAAAAAAAAATGTTATAGCTCTTTATCTAAGATTTCCATAACTAAACTACTATACTAGAGCATTCTACGATAGCATTCATGTAGTAAATTTGAGCTCAATTTTATGAACTTATTGGTCCTAGATCAACTCAATACTCGGGTGAATTGAGTTATATAAAACTTTTGAATTTAAATCAATGTTAATTTTTCAATAATAACTTTGACCAATAAAAAAATAACAAAGAGATAATAAAAGTAATAACGTGGGAAAAACTCCAAAAGAAGGAAAAATAACCCATGACTCCAATTTGAAGCGACAAAATGTGCGAGCATTGAGAAGGAAAATACAATATTTGGAGCGGCAACACGTGTAGGCATGGAGCAAAAAAATTCATGATTTGGAGAGATACCTTCTGTTGGGCATAATTTAGTCTGTGAAAGTGCGAAGACAGTTGCAAGTGGTTTGGAATGTATTAGATTGTCATCATTTTAGTTTAAGAGTATAATGACCCTAGCTTATAAGTAAATGAATTAAAGTTCCATTTGATAAAAATGACAGTTAAGGGGTAAAAATGTGGCTAAGTGTAAGAACCAGCACCGCTAATTAAGGTAATTAGTGAATTAATTATGATAATTAGAAAATGATTCCATAATTGACCTTAATAATTATTATTGAGCTTAAATAATTATACTGAGTGAGTAAAAATGCTGAAAGTCGCTTTTCGGAAGAAAAGCGCAGATACCGGTTTTGCTACCCGGTATAAATGCGTACCGGAAAAGTATCCCGGGAAATTATAACGAATGCATGATAATTACTAGAATATTATGTAGGACTTGTAAAACAAGTTTCAAGTCAAAATAACGTAATCTGATGCCAGAACTGATACTGGCTATGGAAAAGCGCGTACCGGAAAGGTGCTCCGAAAAATAAAATAAAAATATGACAAACCTTAGAAAAACGTCTAGGTCTAGATTCCGAAGTTTGGGATCAAGATCTTTTGCGTAGCTATTAAGGCTAATACTGCGCATTAATTGGCTAAGTGGCTATATATATTCATACTTGGCACATAACCCTAGGCCATACACAATTCCTACGTGAACTTTGCTGCAGCCTTGTGACCAGCCACCTTGCTTCTCCATTTCTTCCTCCTTTCTCACCAAAGTCACCTCCTTTGATCATTGCTTCCCTTCTTGATCAAGTAAACACTTGAGTGTGAGCATTGGAGAGTGCTTAGGGTGCCTTTTCTGAGTGGTGAGGTTCTGTTTGGGTTGGTTGTGAAGGCTGTCTTGTTGGGTTGGTGATGGTGAAGTGTGGTTCTTGGTTTGTGAGGCTTCAAGGAGCTTTCTTTGTGAAGAAAGATCTTTGCTTGTGTGACATTTCCGTGCACCCTTGAAGTCAGAACCTTTGGAGTTGGTGGTGAGCTCCAAGAGCAGCCTTTGCCTCTATTTTGAACCTTTGGTGAGTTGTCTTCACTTGATCATGTGTTTTGATGGGTTAAAGGTGTCATCTTTGCATGTAATTGGGTTAAGTAAGTAACCAACTGGAATGTTAACCTAAGTGGGTATAAAAATGCATGCTTTAACGTTTTGAAGTGGTAAAAATGGAACCTTGGAAGGATATCTTCACGAAATGCAGAAACTGCATTCTGTCGTGAGATATCCGGATATTTGTCGAACAGATATCCGGATATCAGTATCCGGATATGGTATCCGGATATGCATATCCGGATATGGTATCCGGATATCGATATTCGGATGTGGGAACTCGGTATCCGGATATGGTATATCCGGATATGGCCAGTGTGATATCCGGATATGGCATATGATTAAGGGCTTATGGCTTTGTTGTATGCGTTGGATAGCTAGCTTGCAAGGTAAGCTTTCGTGTCCTCGGTTTAGCCATTTTGTGGTTCCACCATGTCCCATGGGGATGTGGTTTATGCATGCTGTGTTACATGCTTTGATGTTTTGGAAATGCTGTTGAGCTATTATATGCAATGTGCTTTTATGATATGCATGTGGTGTCCACCTATACGGTAAGCCTGAGCATGTAGTACATACAAGATGGTGAGGCTGTGGGTGAGGTGCAAGCGGTGTTCCTTGTACTCATGTGGGTTTAGACGTTTTCCTGCATTTCTCTGGCCAATAGATTTGATAAACACACATGGCATGATTATCTGCTGCATCGCATAGTTTTGGAACTTATATTGTAAATACTGTTTTTGAACTTATATTACACATGTAAGTGAGCTTGGGGTGGAAGATCCTTGAGGACCCCTTGTCTTACTGAGATTTCTAGTTAGAGATCTCACCCCACGTTTGGGGACGCTTATTTCAGGATCAGGTAATGTTGGCAGGAGGCCAGAGCTGAGTTGATGTTATTATGACATGCTGGATGTTGACTGTTGTTTATGTTTTCCCGCTTTGATTATGATATTATGTTGAGACTGTTGTTGGGCATTGTGCCTTATTTGGTGAGCATGGGGTTTGTCCATGCCACATGGTCTTGCTATTGTCTTTTTATTTTAAGTTTGTCCCAGCCTATGTGTTGTAGTCCTGTGGCTTTAGATACTCACTTTATAATTATTTATGAGGTATTCAGTTAGTTGTCTTGCAATTTACATACAGGCAGTATTTTATGAAATTGATTAAGTAATCAAGTTGGTTAAGTTTAATGACGTCATAATTGAATTAAAGAAAAAGTTATTCCGCATTTTTATTAAGCGTGGCTTAATACGATAGTATGTTAACAATCCGGGTTAACACGGGCTGTTACATTTTATGGTATCAGAGCACTTTCTAGGGAAAAGCCTGTATGTATTGCAATAACTTAGGATGTTTCGTTGCGTGTCTACTTTGTGTTCTCTCTGATTGGTGTGTATTCTGATGATGCATATGTGACCACATAGCGTGGGCCTGATCAACTCATTCTTTGTGAAACTTGTGCAGAGTCATGGTGCCACCGAGGAGGAACCCTAGTACGAGCGAGGATCAATCGGATCCTATCCTGGCTGCATTAGCTGAGATGCAGGCGGCCCGACTAGCCGACCAGGAGGCCACGAGGTTGGCAAACCAGGCGATGCTGGACGCTATCATAGATGCGAACAGACGAGCCACTGCTGAGGTTCTGGAGGAGAATCGGATGGCCAACATGACTATGATGAGGGTCATGTTGGAGGAGTTGAGGGCTGGTCCTGCTGCTGGCCAGTGTCCTCCACCACCTCCACCGCCGCCACGGCCTCCACCTCCGCCTAGTCAACAAGAGGACACCCAGAGCCAGATGGGTGAGGGCAGTCACTTGACGGGGGCTTTGCAGACCATCCCCGTATTTGCTGAGGATCGTGACGAGATCGACCGTAGGCTGAATGCTTTCCGCAAGCATAAGACACCTTCTTTCGACGGATCTTATGATCTCATTGCTGCTACCAGATGGCTACAGGCGTTGGACAAGATCTTCCGGATCATGCAGTGTACCGATCCGCAGAAGCTGATGTTCGCCACTTACATGCTGGAGGGCGAGGCCCATGAGTGGTGGACCAACATTTCTCACATCTACGAGATGCAGGGCCGTGTGATGTCGTGGCCGTTCTTCGAGGAGTGTTTTCTGGGGCAGTACTTTCCTTATGACTCTCAGGAAAGGAAACAGGGAGAGTTTGACCGTTTGGTGCAGGGCTCGTTGTCTGTGGACGAGTACCTGGCCAAGTTTAATGAGTTGGTCAAGTTTGCTCATTTCCGCATGGCGAGACCGACTCCTGTTTTTCTTGCTGCTAAGTTCCGGAGGGGACTTAATGAGGACATTGCCGAACATCTTGCTGGTTCCGCTTCGAGAGACTTCGGGGCGTTGGTACAGCAGTGCCGCGACATTGAGGACTATTGCCGGGCAAGTCAGACCAAGAAGGCCAAAATTGAGGTGCCACAGGGAACTGGCGGTTCCGCTTCCTGGAGAGACAGGAAGCTTGGAAATAAAGGCAAGGGCAAATAGTTGGCGGCTAAGCAAGCGCCAAATCAATTTAAAAGGACTTCTACTCAGGGAAACACAGCGAGACCTCCTGCTCCCAGATGCTCGGGGTGCGGGAAGTCACATTTTGGGCCGTGTTCTACCGGACAGTTGATATGCTTCCAGTGTGGCAAGGATGGCCACTACTCCAGAGATTTCCCGACAGCGAGAGTTGCTGCAGTGCAGGCTGTGCCATTGTAGATGGTTCCTATTGGGGCACCAGCCGTGCCACCTACTACGGGGCGTGTGTATACTTTGGATCGTCAGCAGTCGGACAGAGCTCCGAACCTGGTCAGAGGTACTGTTACCATTGGTGGTTCAGCTGTTGATGTATTGTTTGATTCTGGGGAGACGCATTCTTTTGTTGCTACCCCTATTGCTGTGGGGCTTGAGTTGCCCAGTGATGTGCTTTCCCACCGATGCGGGTGACCACCGCCACCGGAGAAAAATGTTTGACCTCCACTGTTCATCGCGATGTAGCGTTTCAGTGGGATGGCCGTGACTTCTCGGTAGATCTGATAGGATTGCCGATGGCCAACCTGGAGATTATTCTGGGCATGGATTGGTTGTCCAGAAACTGTGCATTGATTGATTGTTGTGCCAAGAGAGTGGTGATGTCTCCGGGTGGGCCCACAGCCAGTTCCTCACCGTTCATTTCAGTCCTGCAGGCGAGGAGGGCCTTGAGAGCAGGGGCATTTGGCTATGTCATGTTGGGAGGTTTGGTGAGTGGGACACAGGAGGATCTCACCGGCATTCCTGTGGTGAGGGAATTCCTCGAGGTGTTTCCCGAGGAGATTCCTGAGTTTCCACCGCAGAGGGAGATAGAGTTCTCCATAGACTTATTGCCTGGTGTAGGGCCTATATCGTTGGCTCCATACCGGATGTCGCCACCAGAGTTGGCGGAGCTGAAGAAGCATATTGAGGAGCTTTCAGCAAAAGATTTCATTCGGCCGAGTGTGTCTCCCTGGGGAGCACCGGTCATTTTTGTGAAAAAGAAAGATGGGACCATGCGGTTGTGCACCGACTACAGACAGTTGAACAAGGTGACAATCAAGAACAAGTATCCTCTTCCACGCATTGATGATTTGCTGGATCAGCTCAGGGGTGCTTGCGTATATTCCAAGATTGATCTCCGGTCCGGTTACCATCAGATACGGGTAAAGCCGGAGGATGTCCCAAAGACAGTGTTTCTCTCAAGGTACGGGCATTATGAGTACTTGGTGATTCCGTTTGGACTCACAAATGCACCCGCAGTGTTCATGGACTACATGAACAGGATCTTCCAGCCGTACCTGGATCAGTTTGTGATCGTCTTCATTGATGACATCTTAATTTACTCCAAGACGGAGGAGGAGCATGCTGAGCACTTGAAGATTGTTTTGCAAGTGTTGAAAGAGAAAAAGCTATATGCTAAGCCGTCAAAATGTGAGTTTTGGCTCAAGGCGGTGAAATTTCTGGGTCATGTGATTTCCGCTGATGGAGTTGCAGTTGATCCTAACAAGATTGAGGCCGTGATGGACTGGGAGAGGCCCAAGACGGTTACAGAAGTGAGAAGCTTCTTGGGTTTGGCAGGGTACTATAGGAGGTTCGTAGAGGGATTCTCCAAGATGGTGTTACCGATGACTCGCCTTACCCGAAAGGAGACTCCATTCGTGTGGACACATGAGTGTGAGGAGTGCTTCCAGGAGTTGAAGGAGAGACTGACTACTGCTCCTGTGTTAGTCCTTCCTGATCCTGCGGAACAGTTTGAGTTATACTGCGATGCCTCTGGAAAGGGGCTAGGCTGTGTGTTGATGCAGAAAGGGAAAGTTGTTGCCTATGCTTCAAGACAGTTGAAACCTCATGAGGAGAACTACCCGACTCACGACTTGGAGTTAGCAGCCATTGTTTTTGCTTTCAAGATTTGGAGGCATTACCTGTTTGGCATGAAGTTTGCTGTATTCAGTGATCACAAGAGCCTGAAATATCTGTTTAACCAGAAGGAGTTGAACATGAGACAGCGAAGATGGATGGAGTTCTTGAAGGACTACGACTTTGAGTTGAGGTACCATCCTGGCAAGGCCAATGTGGTAGCCGATGCTTTGAGTCGGAAATCCGTGAGCTTATCCAGCTTGATGATGAGCGACTACGAGGTGATCGAAAAGTTCAGAGACTTGAGAGTGAACTCCTTGTTTGGGGGCGCACTGCTCGAAATGGAAACAGCAGAAGTGATTAATGAGCTGATGGAAAAGATTAAAGAGGCGCAAGTGCAAAGAGAGTGCCTTGATTATGTGAAGAACCAGGACGGTGTGTCTTGGAACGAGGATGGATTGCTGCTGTTCCAGAAGAGGATTGTTATTCCTCGAGGGCCATTGACCGAAGAGGTTATGGCAGAGGCTCATAAGGGCCGGTTACTATCCACCCTGGTGCCACAAAAATGTACCAGGACTTAAAGAGAAATTTTTGGTGGCCGGGCATGAAGAAGGACATAGCGGTCTACGTGTCCAAATGCCTTATATGTCAGAAAGTAAGATTGAGCACCAGAAACCGTCTGGTAAACTTCAACCTCTTGAAATTCCACAGTGGAAGTGGGAGAGTATTTCCATGGACTTCATGGTGGGATTGCCTAAAACTCAGGTTGGTTGTGACTCTATTTGGGTCATAGTGGACAGATTGACCAAGTCTGCCCATTTTCTTCCAGTGAAGGTGAGCTTCACTACAGAGCAGTTGGCCAAGCTATATGTCCGCGAGATTGTGAGGCTTCACGGGGTGCCCGAGAGTATCATCAGTGATAGGGACCCGAAGTTCACATCTCGGTTCTGGGAGGCGCTGCAGGAGGCTTTTGGTACGCAGTTGAGATTGAGTACCGCCTATCACCCTCAGACTGACGGACAGACTGAGCGGACCATCCAGACATTGGAGGACATGTTGAGAGCTTGCACGTTGGAGCAGGGCTCTGCATGGGATAGGTACCTTCCGTTGGTAGAATTCTCGTACAACAACAGTTTTCATGCTAGTCTGGGCATGGCACCCTACGAGGCGCTGTATGGTAGGAGGTGTCGGACTCCTACCTGCTGGTCTGAGGTTGGAGATAAAGAGCTTTTTGGCTTGGACTTTGTCCAAGATACTACCCAGCAGATCCAGATGATCAGGGAAAAGTTGAAGCAGGCGCAGAATCGCCAGAAAAGCTACTATGATGTCAAGCATCGACCACTGGAGTTCAGTGAGGGTGAGCACGTGTTTGTGAAACTTTCACCTGTCACCGGTGTTGGACGGGCACTCGGAGTGAGGAAGTTGAGCCCGCGATTTATTGGGCCCTACCAGATCCTTAGTAGAGTAGGACCTGTTGCCTATCGACTTGCCTTACCCCCGAACCTAGCCAACATCCACGACGTGTTTCACGTGTCTCAACTTCGGAGGTACATAGCAGATCCTTCGCACGTGATGCAGCCGGATGATGTGGAGGTTCGGGAGAACCTAAAGACTCCCGTCGGACCACTCAAGATCCTCGATCGAGGCGAGAAACAGCTTAGAAGCAAGATCATTCCGATGGTCAAGGTGCAGTGGACTGGGCGTAGTCCCGAGGAGTGCACGTGGGAGCGAGAGGATGAGCTTCTCCGACAGTATCCCGACTTTCGAGACAGGTATGTTTCTGATTTTGAGGACAAAATCCTTAAAAAGGTGGGGTGAATGTAAGAACCCGCACCGCTAATTAAGGTAATTAGTGAATTAATTATGATAATTAGAAAATGATTCCATAATTGACCTTAATAATTATTATTGAGCTTAAATAATTATACTGAGTGAGTAAAATTGCTGAAAGTCGCTTTTCGGGAGAAAAGCGCAGATACCGGTTCTGCTACCCGGTATAAATGCGTACCGGAAAAGTATCCCGGAAAATTATAACGAATGCATGATAATTACTAGAATATTATGTAGGACTTGTAAAACAAGTTTTAAGTCAAAATAACGTAATCTGATGCCAGAACTGATACTAGCTATGGAAAAGCGCGTACCGGAAAGGTGCTCCGAAAAATAAAATAAAAATATGACAAATCTTAGAAAAATGTCTAGGTCTAGATTCCGAAGTTTGGGATCAAGATCTTTTGCGTAGCTATTAAGGCTAATATTGCGCGTTAATTGGCTAAGTGGCTATATATATTCATACTTGGCACATAACCCTAGGCCATACACAATTCCTACGTGAACTTTGTTGCAGCCTTATGACCAGCCACCTTGCTTCTCCATTTCTTCCTCCTTTCTCACCAAAGTCACCTCCTTTGATCATTGCTTCCCTTCTTGATCAAGTAAACACTTGAGTGTGAGCATTGGAGAGTGCTTAAGGTGCCTTTTCTGAGTGGCGAGGTTCTGTTTGGGTTGGTTGTGAAGGCTGTCTTGTTGGGTTGGTGGTGGTGAAGTGTGGTTCTTGGTTTGTGAGGCTTCAAGGAGCTTTCTTTGTGAAGACAGATCTTTGCTTGTGTGACATTTTCGTGCACCCTTGAAGTCAGAACCTTTGGAGTTGGTGGTGAGCTCCAAGAGCAGCCTTTGCCTCTATTTTTAACCTTTGGTGAGTTGTCTTCACTTGATCATGTGTTTTGATGGGTTAAAGGTGTCATCTTTGCATGTAATTGGGTTAAGTAAGTAACCAACTGGAATGTTAACCTAAGTGGGTATAAAAATGCATGCTTTAACGTTTTGAAGTGGTAAAAATGGAACCTTGGAAGGATATCTTCACGAAATGCAGAAACTGCATTCTGTCGTGAGATATCCGGATATTTGTCGAACAGATATCCGGATATCAGTATCCGGATATGGTATCCGGATATGGTATCCGGATATCGATATTCGGATGTGGGAACTGGGTATCCAGATATAGTATATCCGGATATGGCCAGTGTGATATCTGGATATGGCATATCCGGATATGTTCCCTGTGTATCCGGATATCCTGGGTTTTCGCAGAACAGTAGCTGTGCTGTGTGAACAGTAAGCTATTGGGGGTTTGTGGACCCTAGATTAATGAAGTTGAACTTCTGTAATTAATGAACTAAGTCAAAATCATATGATTAAGGGCTTATGGCTTTGTTGTATGCGTTGGATAGCTAGCTTGCAAGGTAAGCTTTCGTGTCCTCGGTTTAGCCATTTTGTGGTTCCACCATGTCCCATGGGGATGTGGTTTATGCATGCTGTGTTACATGCTTTGATGTTTTGGAAATGCTGTTGAGCTATTATATGCAATGTGCTTTTATGATATGCATGTGGTGTCCACCTATACGGTAAGCCTGAGTATGTAGTACATACAAGATGGTGAGGCTGTGGGTGAGGTGCAAGCGGTGTTCCTTGTACTCATGTGGGTTTAGACGTAATCCTGCATTTCTCTGGCCAGTAGATTTGATAAACACACATGGCATGATTATCTGCTGCATCGCATAGTTTTGGAACTTATATTGTAAATACTGTTTTTGAACTTATATTACACATGTAAGTGAGCTTGGGGTGGAAGATCCTTGAGGACCCCTTGTCTTACTGAGATTTCTTGTTAGAGATCTCACCCCACGTTTGGGGACGCTTATTTCAGGATCAGGTAATGTTGAGGGCTCAAGTGGCAGGAGGCCAGAGCTGAGTTGATGTTATTATGACATGCTGGATGTTGACTGCTGTTTATGTTTTCCCGCTTTGATTATGATATTATGCTGAGACTGTTGTTGGGCATTGTGCCTTATTTGGTGAGCATGGGGTTTGTCCATGCCACATGGTCTTGCTATTGTCTTTTTATTTTAAGTTGTAATTAAAGTATCAGGATTTTGTCCTAGCCTATGTGTTGTAGTCCCGTGGCTTTAGATACTCACTTTATAATTATTTATGAGGTATTCAGTTAGTTGTCTTGCAATTTACATACAGGCAGTATTTTATGAAATTGATTAAGTAATCAAGTTGGTTAAGTTTAATGACGTCATAATTGAATTAAAGAAAAAGTTATTCCGCATTTTTATTAAGCGTGGCTTAATACGATAGTATGTTAACAATCCGGGTTAACACGGGCTGTTACAGTAAGCAAAATTACTTAAAAGGTAAAAGTAAAAATAGAAGCTTACCTCTTGTAGCGCAGATTTGAGATGATCCCCTTGTGCAGGTGTGGCTTCTCGAACTGGCTTGATTAGCGTCACAATATAGAATTGGCTTGATTACTCTTATGATACTTCAAACTTTAAAGGCAAAAACAATAGTAGCCAACTCCAGATCATGAGTCAGGTAGTTCTCTTCATCCGACTTTAAATGCCTTGATGCATAAGCAACAACTCTACAAGTCTGCATCAACACACAACCTAGCCTATTCTTAGAAGCGTCACAATATATCTCAAACTGCTCCGCAGGATCAGGAAGGATCAACACTAATGCAGTTGTCAATCTTTTCTTCAACTCCTGAAAGCATTCCTCACACTCGTGAGTCCACACAAATGGAGTCTCCTTCAGGGTAAGACGAGTAAATGGCAACAACATCTTGGAGAATCCCTCAATGAACCTCCTATAGTAGCATGTGGATCCCAAGAAACTCCTCACTTTTGTAACTATTTTGACTCTCTCCTAATTCAATACTGCCTCTATTTTGTTTGGGTTTACTGCCATTCCTCTTGCAGTAATGACATCCCAAGAAATTTCACTGAAGTGAGCCAAAACTCACACTTTGAAGGCTTTGCATAAAGTTTCTTCTCCCTCAGTACCTGCAGTGCAATCCTCAAGTGCTCCTCATGCACCTCCTCGCTCTTGGAGTAAATCAAATTGTCTTCAAAGAAGACAATCATAAATCTATGTAAGTACGGCTGGAAAAAGATCATCAATACGTGGGAGGGGATACTTGTTCTTGATTGTCACCTTGTTCAACTGCCTATAATCGATGCACAATCGCATGCTCCCATCTTTCTTCTTGACATAAATGACTGGTGCTCCCCATGGAGACACACTAGGTCGGATGAAGTTCTTCGCGGAAAAATCCTCAATATGCTTCTTCAATTTCGTTAACTCAGGTGGACACATCCGGTATGAAGCTAATTAAATGGGCTCCACACCAGGTAGAAGATCAATGGATAACTTTATCTCTCGCTATGGCAGAAACTCAAGAATCTCCTCAGGAAACACCTCAAGAAATTCCCTCACCACAGGAATGCCGGTAATATCCGCTTGTATCCCACTCACCAAACCTCCCAACATAAAATAGCCATATGACCCTGCTTTGAAGGTCTTTCTTGCCCGAAGCACTAATAAATAAGGAAAAGAACTGGTAGGGGAATCACAAGGAGACATCACCATTTTCTTTGCACGGCAATCAATCGTCATATAGTTTCTGGACAACCAATCCATTCCCAAAATGATCTTAACCCGGATCCGATGGTATCCGAACCAAAGATCAATCTTCGAGTACAAGCAAGCACCCCTGAGTTGATCAAAAGATCATCAATACGTGGGAGGGGATACTTGTTCGTGATTGTCACCTTGTTTAACAACCTGTAATCAGTGCACAATCGCATGCTCCCATCTTTCATCTTGACAAAAATGACCGGTGCTCCCCATGGAGACACACTAGGTCGGATGAAGTTCTTCGCGGAAAGATCCTCAATATGCTTCTTCAGTTCCGCTAACTCAGGTGGAGATATCCGGTATGGAGCTAATGAAATAGGCCCCACACCAGGTAGAAGATCAATGGAGAACTTTATCTCTCGCTACGACGGAAACTCAAGAATATCCTCAGGAAACACCTTAAGGAATTCCCTCATCACAGGAATGCTGGTAATATCCTCTTGTGTCCCACTCACCAAACCTCCCAACATGAAATATCCATATTCCCCTGCTCTCAAGGCCTTTCTTTCCTGAAGCACTGATAAATAAGGAAAAGAACTGGTAGGGGAATCACAAGGGGACATCACCATTTTCTTTGCACAACAATCAATCATCACACAGTTTCTGGACAACCAATCCATGCCCAAAATGATCTTAAGATTTGAAATATCATGAGCCTAATTTGAGTAAGAATTAAGGGAGAAACAATTTATACAAGACATGGACCCGAACAGCCCCCTGTGCAAGGCCATTTAGGCAGTCTCCACTCAAACGTGTCTATAGGTCGCTAAGTAGGTTGAATTTCTACCAAATTTTGACATAACATAGCTGACATCTCAAGCTTCAAAATGATATATGGGACGTCCCCATTAGACTTATGTGGAGGGAGATATCCTCTCCCAAAGTCAGCCTAAAAACTGCCATTTTATTATAAATTTTGGCACTTTTTGATGCGAAATTTTCGGTCCAAACTCAAAGGGACCAAAGTGAGTATTTAAACCATTTTTCACCACTCATTTTAGCTTCTAAGCATTCTTTCTAACATAGGTTAAGTCTCAATCACAACCCAACATCATCAACTCACACACATTTTCCATGATAACTTCAATTTTTTATCTCCATGAAACTTAAACAAAGAGGGGGTTTCTTACCTTGAATCAACTCATAATGATCCTAAGCGTGTTTTTCAACCATCAAAGCAACCAATGCACCCTCCAATCTCATGAACCATGAAATTTTTGCTACTTTCACAAGGAAGATCTCTTCACACAAGGCCTTTTGATGGATTCTAAATTATAGGTTTTACTCTCCTAAGGATTATAAGCATTTTTCATTCAAACCTCAAGTGATTTGGTTGATTAAATCAAAAGTTACAAAAACAAGGTTTATGGTTATGGCTCCTCCGTTTGTCTTGGTGTTTCACGAAGGAGAAGGAGCTTAAATTAATGTGTCTTAGTGATGATTTAATCTAGCTTAAATAGGGCTCTGACTTTGGTCAAAGTTTCACATATAGAAAATTACTATTTTCCCCCTCTCTTAAACCTCCATTAACACATGATTTGATCATGTAATCACAATTCTAAAATTCACCAATGTCACTAAATAAACTCTCACTAACTTATTTCCAAGTTTTCGATAAAATTTGCACTCTTGCATTTTTACAGCGATATTTTATTATTCACATTTTTCCCAAATAGTTTCTAAAATCTCAAAATTAGATTTTAAACCCACCATTTTTATCACAATTTTTTTTTTAATTATTCATTCCACAGGTTAGGGTTATTATACTATACTTCACATTAAAGACTGATTGACAGAGTCAAATTAATGACATTTGTTATAATAGAAGGTCTTACATCAATAATGTATGCAATTACTGTCTGATTCATTATTGTTTGACTTCAATTAGATATAGTCATATTCTAATATCGCATATCGGATCGTGTGTTTTTTTTAAAATGTTATCACATTACAAAAATTAGTCCTTAGCCAAAGAGTCACTTTCAAATAATATGTATTCTTTTAAAATTAAAATTATACAAATGACTTTTCTCAAGTGGGAGAATGCTAGAATTTTTGTAATTATTGTGGGCCGTAATCAATTGTAATTTTTCTTATTTTAATAAATATTGGTTAAGTCAAGAACTATATAGGGGTGCAGTATACAGACCGCTTC
>JAVKPL010007282.1:0-29223 GCA_032173675.1 Gastrolobium villosum
TAAGGATTAAGATACATATCAACCATAACACATTGATGTGCTCTCCCCTCATCAATGGAAGCCTCTCTAAGTCCTTCAAGACCCAAGTACTCAATCTCTCTCAAGTCAAACACTTGACTAGTCCAAGCCTATGGCACGGGATTACCACTGGATCCAACCATGTCAAGTGGATCCGACATCATGTCTCAACTTAAAACCTTATAGTATTGGGTTCATGAGTCATCCACTTATATCGACTCCATTTAGCTCATATCAACCACTATGAGACTTCATCACACTTGAATATTCTAACAATAGGGAATGTTGAATTTTTATCGATGTAAGTCTTACATCCATTAATTAATAGTTGTTGATTATACTTGCATCTAACAGTTTTAATTCATTAATTATGTGAGTCATTCTGCATGACATGGAGTTCACTAGCTTAGGCTTTGTGCCTAGTTTGTTTTTGTTTTATTTTGTTTTTCTTTACTGATGTTTCCAAAAAATATATATATATTTGATTGTAAATTTTTTTTATTAAAAATTAGTTGTTATAGTTTCTCAAATTATTAAGAAATTATTGGTCTTTTAAAAATCAAAATCTAAATGAGTGGAAATATAAAGACATTATCCAAAAAGTAAAAAGAAAAAACCTATAGAGATCAAAATTTAATTGTAAGAAACTCTAAGCTAAATATTGCTTTACTTTTTTTTTTTTTTTTTGGTGAAATATTGCTTTACTTTAATTAAACTGAAATCCTTCGTAGATTTTTAGTTAATAACTGAAACTTTTATGATTTTTTAACTAATTAACTCTTCTAAAATTTTAAGTTGTTTGGTTTTATATGTCGAGCACGTCTTTTCATCCTCCTTATACTTAAGTTTAACATTTTAATTTATAAGATTGGAATGAAAATGATATATCTTACATATACTTGATCAATGATGCTTTGATACCATGACAAAAGGTGAATCCTCAATAGTAGTTTTATATCTATTACAATGGATCCTTTAGATTTTCATGTGTATTTTTTTTGATGATTAGTTTGGCTGCATGCATAAGGAAAGTAAAATTCTTAAATATTATATTGAGGAATAGAAATAGGTAATCATTGTAATTAACATGATAAGCGACCCTATATTTTTGAACAAAAGCAAATGTATCCATCAAAAGAGTTACAGCCCCGACATGTACCGAAAGGATTACGTGCAAAGGCCCCTAAGCAAGCTGGAAAAATTGAACTGTGGTAACTTATATATTTTACATGTCCAATCTCTATTTGTACCAAGCAATCAGATGTTAATTTTTTTTCTTCTTCTTTTGCCTCTTGAGGGGCCAATTAACACAATGTCGAAAAGGATGCCACATAGACTTTTCCTAGGTATGACGCAGCATGACTCTGCTCATTGAGATGACACTTAATTAATTGGTTTACTATGATAACTATGATCCTGTGATGAAACAGATTCAAAAGTACAGGAAATTATATGCTATATGGAAGAGCTTCACTCACCATATATAGTTGTATTTTCTCGGAAAGATGAAGGAACCTTCCTGACATACAAGTGGAAGAGAGAACATGCGGCCATTTGTAGCTTGTACTTGTCTTTAGGTATAAACTTTCGTAATATGTCAGCACACCGTATCATTATGTCATCACAATCAACATCATTAATCAAGGGGTTAGAAAAAAAAAAAAAAAAAAGCCCACAACCTAAGCTAGTTCCTCTAATTATATTTATGATGCCTGTCTATGTCGGTTTTGCAATTGAATTATATATGATCGCATATTTAATACACACACGTACGTGTATATATATATATATATATATATACTATGTAGCACCGATACCGATACGGGACACGTGACACTCCGACACGACACTCCGACACGTTAATTCTAAAAAATGTTAGATTTCGACACGTTAGGACACATTTTGATATTAAATAATATTTTTAATTTATGTAGTATATATTATATTTAATATTCAATAATTTAACAAAAAAATGAATCTAAACCTATAATATTCATAAATTTTGCAAAGAAACATAACATATCCCAAATATTTATATTAAACTCAATAAAATGATAATCGTAATCCAACGAATCTAATAGTTGGAACTAAAAACTCAACGCAAATCAACATTTGAACCTTTTTTTGAATTTCTATAATGCGTGTTGGAGTGTCGGAAAGTGTCGGACACGACACGTCAGGGTTTTTGAAGTGTCAGTGCTTCATAGCCCATCAATTTTTGTATATTATATATATATATAGTTATAGGGAAAAGAGTGTATCATTTTAAAGGATATAAAGTTGTGTCATTTTAAGAGAGAGAAAGAAATAGATAAAGGAGGTGAGAGAGTTGACAAAAAAAAAAAAGATGTGGGTCCCACCTATTTGTGAGAGTGAAAAGATATAAGTTGTGTCATTTAAAAGGATAAACACTTTTTCCCATATATATATATATATAGACTACTTTTCTCATGTTGTATGAGAGAAGTTCTCTCATGTTAAGAGATAAATAAAGTGGGTCCCACCAATTTTTAGAAAAAAAGGAAAAAGAGAGGCACATTTCTTGAAGTGAGAGTAATATGAGAGATTAATCTCATGCAACATAAGAGTATAATTTCCCTATATATATATATATATATATATATATATATATATATATATATATATATATATATATATATGTTTTTCCCTATGACGTTTTGGATAATAGAAAGTACTCTCCTCTTAATTAATTTTTTTTAATAAATATATATTTACACGCCACTTTTTTTAATTATTTTTACATCGGTTGGTAATTATAAATATATAGTTAATAACATGTGTTATTTGGTTTAAGAAATAATAATAATCAATTTTTTTTAATTAAACAATATTTGTTGTTATCTACAAACTTATATCACTAATAGAAGAAAAGTGATATGTAATAACAGTCATTTCCCTTCTTTTTTTCACGGGGATTCACCTCAGGGGTTGCACTACTCTACCATGTATTTTGAAGATGAGGTAATATACATTATTAACCAATTACCAAACTGAATTATTAGTCATTTATTTCTTCATGCTCGTGTGTACCAAAAAATGCTTACGCTGATTGATCATGTGTATCCAGTAATGTTTGCGGTTGTGTGTCCTGCGTTGCTATAACTCCCGCGGTGAGATATACTTTATTTTATGTCACATTACTTTTGGTAGCTAATCCCCTTCGGAATATCATAAAATCCCCCGATTGATATGCATACGTAGTACTCTCTTTTTTTATTTATTTATTTATAAACCACATGTATCATTTCGCGAGGCGATAAGTGAAATCAAACATGTATCACTTGGACCAATCTCTTTAATAGTAATGTTCTTTTTCTATTTATATTTATATCACTTAATTTGAAGAGCAAAAATAATTTATTTACAACGGGTAATTAAATGATCGATGAAGTATTTCTGGTATACCTATTTCATGGGGGTTTGGTACGAGGTATTTTCTATGATTCCCGGGAAACTAAATATTTCTGAATTTCTAATTTCCAGATATTATTGTAAACTGAATGTTTCCATCATATTTATAAAAAAAAAAAAAACGTGATTTCCGGATAAAATTTTTTTCTATTAAGTGCAAAGTCAAATACTATTGATCGGGATTATTTAACTTTACTTGTGGGTATCACCGCATGATCAGTTATAGCAACCCTAACAAATTCCATGTGGTCTGCGTTCAATTTCCTTTTCTTTTCCGTTCAAAATCATTTTTTTTTCGCATTTATCAATATTAAAAGACAAAGTTGCTTTTCATTTCAGGCATAGGCGACAGGTTTTCTATGTTGGCCTGCAATTATTTACAAACATCACAATTAGTTCAAGTCATAGATTTAATAACAAATAGTAAGAAAACAGTTGAATACGACTGTAACTTGCAGCCACTTCCATGTTATAAATTATTAACTTTAAGAAAGCCAACAATTATTGAATTGACCTTCAAAATTCTTAAAGCATCAATATTTTGTTAATTAATTAATTAGTTGCAGGTATATTTAGTATATTACTCTAGTTAGTTGCTTGAGCCTTGAGCTAGGTATATTTTGACTTCTATTTCAGAATTGGTCCGTGCATGCGTGATTAATGGCATTGTTAAGAATCAACCCGTGCATTATAGACTTATGGTGCAATTGAGACTGAGTATACAAACTTATGGTGAGTTAATTTAATTGGGTGTCAATTAGATATTAGTCTTCTGACTTAATCAACAAGAAACTTAACTTCCAAAAAAAATAAATAAGAAACTTATAAGAGGAAGAGATGGGATGTAAGACAAGGACAATGACAAGAAAATGAATGACAACAACGTGAGTCTCATGGATTTCTCTACCAAATTCTCCATTTTCTAATTTTTAATTTTTACTTTTTACTTTTATAACCTTGATGTTTAATTTATCAAGCACTTTCAATTCTTTGCTTGCTTGGCATTACTAGTAAAAAAACAGGTTAAGTAAAGTTGGGAAGGTATGATCCTCAATCTTTTCCTTATGAAAAATCATTTTAACCCAAAATATGAAGGTGTTGAGTGAAAATATTTTTAATAATTTTATATTATTTTCTAACGCATCCTTTCACGTAAGAACCATTTTGGGCTTGAAACGTGGATATTGCATAATAGCCCATTTTTTTAATCTTATGCTTATTTAATTTCACAAGCAGGGGAAGGCGAGGATCGAACTTATGACCTTGAGGTCACTAAAGTTCCGATACCATACAAAGCAATGTTAATAAAACCGGATCGACCCAGTCAGGTCGACCCAGGAACCGGTAAACCGGCCATATAACCGGTCCGGTTGAAACAACAAATTAGTTATGCATCAGAATTGGTGCAACCCGGTCTGATCCGTCCGATTTTCATGAAAACTGGTGACCCGGTCAGTTAATCGGTGACCCGGCCCGGTCCTAAAAAAAAATTCCAATTTATTTTTTCAAAAAAAAATCATAATGGACATATTTGAATATTCTTTTGCTTATTGACTTATATAAGTTATGTACCTACAACACTAATATTATCTCAATTATGCACTATGCAGAAAATTTTGATTTGATTTAGTTAGAGATGTCATTTTTTAAACCTAAAGTCTTGTATCTCAATCATTATATTTTTGTTTTATCTTTTATTGGATAATAATTTTTGATTTATTATTTTTTATATTAAAATATTTGGAATTTTTATCATTTTTTTAGATATTTGAGTATGTTTATAATTTTTTAATATAAATTATTAAATTACTTATAATTACCGGGTTATGTGATTAAACTAGTGACCCACTGTTTGAACCGGTGGCCCAGTGACCCAGTACCTCGATCGGGTCAATGATCGGGCCGATTTTAATAATATTGATACAGAGAATTATTTTAACCAAAAACCTTAAAATGTTGTGTGAATTGTTTTTTTAATGATTTATATCTTGGCAATGACAAGTATATGAAGTTTCACTGGTCGTCAATTTTTTAAACCATAAAACAAGGTAAGTTCTGTCAACGGTGGGAGAGAACAGAAGATCTAGAGCATATGGTCATGGTCAACGGTCAAAATACTACCCCGACTGGCTTCTAAGTTCTATAACCATTGAATCAGTAAGAAATAGAATCAATCAACCATGTACAATTATTTATATATTTTCTCTCGTGCTAACAAAATATAAATATATTTCACTTTTTTATGTTGAGGAAAGACCAACCAAAAGTCCAAGAAGACAACATAAAAAAAAAAACGAAAAATGTCAATAAAGAGGTCCCACAATTGTTTATTTTTTAGCAACTTACTATTATTATATGATAAATTGTTTATAAGATATTTCGATCCAAAGAGAATCGAGCGGGTCTCACGGAACCGGGTCGGTTCCCGGGTCCACAACACAAGGTATATATGTTTCCTATGACAGAAAAATTAAGATATTGTTGTTTTAATAAATAATTATGAATATATAGCTATTTTGAAATTATTTACGGATCTCTAGCACTCATTCATGCCCAAATTGGGCGTGACTCATGAGACATTCACGCCTAATTTAGGTGTGACGTGTCTGGTATTGACACGTCCACAAAAAGTTAACATTTTATGTGTAAAATTTCAAAATGTCATAATTTTTGACTCAGGTATCCGAATCAGGTAATTTTTTTTATTCCGCATAAATTTTTGAGATATACCCAATGACACCTAATTTGACATATTTTATCTCTCTCACAAACACAATTGGAATTTGTAACAATGGTACTATAAGAGTATTTAAATCCAGAAGCCTCTTAGTTCTTTTCGAATCAACATCAAACACAGTCTTCTGCCTACTTGAACCTCCCTATCCTTGTCCTATGGGATGTATTCTTATCACTGTGAATTGAGACTTTATCTTTTAAGTCGTGGTCTGAAATTAAAAATGGCACCAAAGTGGATTAGTCTATCTATAAATAAGGACACTTAATGTCATATTAAAATATATATTTTCTACCAATTGTTTGAAAAAAATATTGTATAATATTGTGAATGATGTTATTTAATCTTTTATTTCCCAACACTAACAAATAATTCTCCAAAAATTTTCCAATGCGTAGATATCGAAAGTTATGTAAAATACAAAAAAAAACACCTAATTCGAACTTCTGAACCAAAAAAATCACCTATTAATTTTTGTTTTAAAAAGGGACCAGCAGAACGAAACCACATTATATTATATTATCATTTTTTAAAAACTTTTTGTAATAAACTACATTTCGCTCCTGCTCTCTTGCACTTCCATTGTTGTTCTCAGCAAAGATAAAGAATATACACACTCTCTGATTGTGTTTGCGAGCTCCTATCTCTCTTCAATGGATGTGGTGGAGCTTGAAAAATAGAATTGGTCATTCTTCATGTACTACCTATGAATCAAAGTTAGATGTTTGCTTTTTGTACTATTTTTTATAATTTTCAAGATTTTAAAAAAGAAGACTATGTTTGGTGTTGATTAAAAAAAAAAACTCAAAGGTTTATGGGTTTAAACGCTTTTATATAATACCATTGTTGCCAGTGGCGGACCCAGGAATTTTTTTTTGTGTGCACACTTAAGGCGGGAGTTCAGGGGCAACACCCCGAAGATTTTTTTAAAGAAAATTTTAAATGTATTAAAAAAAATATAAACAAGTAAAGAAAACTTTAATTTAACTTAAAAATAATAATAATCAAGAGTCAAAGCTGTTACAATAACAAATAAAATAAATATAGAAAGTTACCTTTCATTGAGACTTGTCGAATTACTACGAACCCACAATTTTTTATCCTCCTTCAGATTTTAGGTAAGATGGTACATCCTGAAATAAATGCCCCGAGACGGGGTGAGATATACGGATATATCTCAGTAACCAAGAGGTTCTGGAGAAAACTCCGCCCAATGGTTCACTTCGATGTATATCAATAATATAAAAACAACACCACAGTTATAAAACGGGATAAAGCAAGGGATTTAGAGAAAGGGGAAATATATTAGAACAACTACGACATGCGGGATGGTAGCTACCAATACCACGCCATGTCCTCGGCTATACGCCTATGGGTACTACCCCTGACGTGTTCATAGAACAACCCACCAAGGTACCCCTTCCAACCATATACACCCGAGACAACCTAGTGTGCTCCTATCCGGATAACACACCACGACCCTGGGTCAACTGGAACTCCCTCTCGGAGACCTATCCAGTGGCAGTCCGGAAAGCTTGCCTGAAGGCTAAAAATATCTACTAGCCAGAGATCTGGTACATAAGTACCCACTGTGATAATGCATATGCATGCTCATGCTGTTCTACACTACTCATACACACTTCCTACCGTTGCCATCAACTAGCAAGGTGGAACACAAAAGGGGAACAAGCCCCAGTACCAAGAGGTTACCTTTCTTTTTATCCGTCCACTGAGCTCCGCAGAAACTCCACTTATAGCTTGATACAGAGGGAATGCCTACACAAAGGACAATTCCACACACTTAGAACTTTAAACCACTCATGAATTTCAAAATAGCATGTGTAAATCACATCACTTACCTCAATCCACTTGGTCCAGGACCACGGGCAATCCACTGTTTCACTATTCCGGTTTTAAATCCACGTACGGCAACCTATACAACCATGTATAGCCGTCAGTTTCAGTCAAAATACGTCAAAACGCGAAAACGTCAAATCCTCACCTCACACCATGAAGGGTTCGGCCATCATAGTCTTAATTTAGGTTTTATTTTTCTAAATTTTCTTTCTCATTTTATTACACTCACTTAGGTTACCCAAAGGCTAGTTCAATCGTTGTTTTTCTGTTTTACGACTTTTACGCAATGTTTTTCGAAATATTACACTTTAGGCACATTTTGCCACTTTCAACACTTATTATTTTTACATTGATCCTTCCACATGCCAATCACCACACAACCCATCTAATGACTTTTCATCACACAACTCAACACCAAAGTTTTCTAAAACATCAATTTGTTCACTTATACATAAATGGCCGAATTCTATGTTTAGCCAAACCAAGGATTTCCACTCAATTCCCATGGTCCACACCTCACACAATCACTTCATATCATCATATAATCACACTACAACTCACCATACCACACATTAACACAAAATTCAAAATTCCATTTCATGCACTCAAAATTTTCTAAGTTAAATTTCACTATTTTTCGCTTAAAATTTCCATTGCATTTCTAGCATTAATACATCATTCTAAGACATTATCCTCTAATACACATTTTCCAATTGAGCTCTCTAACATCACATATCACAATATCCCTCTTTAGGGTCAATAATCAAAACTCAAAAATCAAAATGAAATGTTGAAATAACTCACCCAAATGCACGGTATATGGCTCCACCTAAGCATACTCCACCATTGGAGCATGAAAAAGCTTCAAGAACACCAAAAATCTCACAAAACCGAAACTGTAATTGAGCTAGATATCCTCCCACACACGATTTCAAGGCTCAAAAGTGATACCAATGGGTTCAGAAGGTGTTTTCCATCAAGTTTCAAGACAAGAATCGTTGAATTCGGTGGAGAAATGGCCAAAGGAAATTTTTCATGGTGAAGGGGGGTGGGGGTGGGGGCTGTGTTCATGCGCATGGAGGGAGAGAGAAAGAGTGAGGTTAGTGACAACGAATAGTGATTTAAGTGACTTTAAGTGGAACGGGTCCCACGCGATTTAAAACTCATCCGAATTTCCCTCCGATCACCACTAAACGTCCACAGATTTAAAACCTATTTAGAAATTCTAATTTTTAATATTAACTAAACTCTTTTAATTATACCCACTCAGATAAATCCGGAGCTTTCCGGTTGTTCGAGAAAAACACTGCTTTAAGCTACAACGCGCTCCGTTGACAAACTTCCACAAATTGACTTAAATCCCTCAAACATTATCAGAATCCATATTTCCTATTTCTATGGACCATTTAAAATCAATATTTGAAACCTAGAACTCAAAATTCCACTGGCACGTTTTACGGTGCAATCTGACTGCGGTATTTTTACCCGCGAAAAACATTATTCACTGATTTTTCTGAAACTTGCCTGTCCACTCAATTTTCCGTTCTGAATCCATTTCCAGGCTTATTTTTATCATCTGAGACCTTCTGCTCAATTTTTATCTTCCTAGGTTTGCGTGTTGGCTAATTACCGTTTTGCCCTTTCTTTGTATTTTGGCCTAATCTTTGGAATTTTCACTAATCCATCACTTAATTTCTCACATAATACTTTAATTACTTAATTTAGAATTGTGAGGTGTTATAATCACCCCACCTTTTAGAATTTTGTCCGCAAAATTACATCTTAACGGTCTCGTAACACGGGGTGTAATCGAAAATCTCATTTCTGTGGTATCCATGATTACTGAGTCCTTCACAAACTTGATAACTTCAAGTATCTAACCCCTTAACTTATTATATCTTTCACTATTTTCTTAAACCACTGTTGCTTTTTCACTCATTGTAATTCATCATATACTCATTTTACACTTGTCATTTATGGCGCCACGACCTTCAATTCACAATACTTTAAGCTCTTCACGGCTTACGGTTACACTTTCACCAATTCATCGGTAATAGACGACCACATTACAATTTGTCTGTCTCACTTCATCTCATTCTCATCTTCATCTGTCTTTCTGACCCAATGCCGTTCCCAAAAATCTCTAGTTGTTTCCATAATAGACTCTAACTGTTTTCATGTATCTTCACACTTTCTTTAGTACTTAGCTCTTTTCGCTATCCTCACTGTTTCAACCATACTCAGACATACAAGTCCTTTCCATTACTGTTACTACTCTTATGATTTAGTTGTTTTCTTAGCTTTCTCCGAAGTACATCCTTTCTAGTTTCCAGGGCACTTGTCGTTTCTTATGATTCCGACTCACATTAAATTCTATACTCATATACTTTATTTTTCCTTGTCACGTGTCTTTACCTTTTAGGTACTCATAACCATATCTTTCTCTTCATGATACGAAATTCACAATCCTCACAATAGTTTATATTTTCGATTAACCTTTTAAGGTTCTTTAACCACAATACACTCCTGAATCTTTCCATCTACTAATCATATTCATAATTTACTTTCACTGTTACTCTTTTCATTAACTGAACCATCTCATCTTTATTCACTCAGTCAGCTCAATTCCATACTCAAACCTCTCACGGTCTAAACACAACACTCATCAATGACCTCCATATCGAGGACTCATGCTTAATATTTTCACCCACTAACTATTTTCGACTTTCATTCCACTCTAATGTTACAACTTATCCTTATGTTCCACTCATTTATACCTCTTTCTTGAAATCATCACCATTTAATCCTGGATGTCAAATTCAAAACACTATTACTTTACAGCTTTACTCACTTCCACTAAACACTTTGGAATGAATCAATTTCCGACCCACTTCACTATTAACTGATGGACTATTCAAAATGCCATACCACTCATATACAAGTCCTATTCGCTAGGAATCCTTGACACTTAATTATCAAGTCACTTAAAATTTATTCCATCATTGACAATACTTCTACACTTTACCACCGGTTGGTATATCATTCTCTCAGAATATTCAAAGTTACCACAAACACTCATCCATATGTCATTAGTACTTAATCAGAACATCATCATCACTGTGCATTCTCCACACACCTTCCACCATAAGTGGCATATGCGATTACATACAACATTTCTCAATCTACTTTACCAGCAAAACCAAGCTATTCACTTTTTGGTAATCAATTACAACTATAGTTCCCATCTATTAATACACGTTCGTACTTGAATCTATTTCAATTTATCTTTTCCTTAGGGCTAACAATTCACTGTTTTAACCTGAAATCTTGATCATCACTAGCCTTCCTAGAAGGACACTTACTCATTCTGTCAACTTTAACTCACGTTATTATCCCTTTTTCATCATAAGACGAGGATTCCAACTAACTTGCTACCTCACTTAGAGACAAAAATTTATTTCCTCAGACTTACTTTACACCCACAATCGTGCTTCACTATCACAATTCGAAGTTCGTACACACTAAGCCACAACTCTTATATCCCAATCTGACATACTATTGTCCATTTACAAATATATAACCTTGCATCTTGCGTTAACCATATGGAAAAACTCTCCCAATACAGTGGGTAACAACATTCAAAGGTTTAACCCCTCGAGCTCTTGCTGTCCTAAGGGCCCCAGATGCCATAACCCACCGATCAGAGAATCCACCCATATGATCCATGCCGTAAAAATGACTTACTACTAGCTGTCCCTATTCTAAGGCATCCCCCAAATGTTTCTTCGTTGTGCATTCACATAAGTTATCTCTACCATACTAACCGTTACACCAATGTGGAACACTTCCTCGTTTCTCATTACTCATATCAAATTCTACTAGTCTCTGGGAACTTAACCCGCACCGAGATAGCTATACACTCCTGGAACATAGGCCCCACTGAGATCTCCCTACTATCAAATCATATTACATGCACCCAGTGCACAGAGAAATTTATACTCATAATACATCTGTATATAACAGCAAACTGGTACACCGTGCACTCCCGATCACACATGAACCCAGTCCATTTGGTGTCTGTATCACCTCTGTATATAACATCAAAACTGTTTTGTATTACCACCTGGGCTGCCCCCATAATCTTAGTAGTAGTGGTATAATATACACCTGTTACATATAAGTTAATTCTTCTTACTCTCTCATGTCATTCTTCTCAGTGTTAGTTTACTTTCGTTTCGGTTACCCGTCGGACCTGGTTTATAACATAGTCACCATTATAACCATTCATAATCTCTTTGTAATTTCGTACACATTTTCTAACTCTTAACAGTTCCTTCTGTCTTGTTACCGTTCAATCCATAGTCCATTACCTCTTCTTTGCTTATTCTTCTCACATATTGTTTACTCTTTTACTTTGACTATTCACTTGATATGGTTCATAACACAATTTCTATTCCATAAACCTAAATTTTCTCAAGGTTCTGTACACATCTCACATCTCTTAGTACAAGTATCATATTTCCCATCACGCAGGGATCTTCTAATCATTTCCGTCGAATCACAGAGAACTACTTCACCTCAATCCTTGCACTGAAATTTACATCATTCTTGCACTTAAAACTGCTCGTCCGTCTTTGCACTGACAATTATACCTCAGCTGAAAGTAAACTGGCCTTTGAAGGCCGATGCATGTAAGGTGTAAAAACAAAAATTTTTACTGCGGAACATACATGCACACATAGGTTCATGCTTTAAGACAGCATGATGTTACCTTGTTTTTGGCCTGATTAGTCAGGGAGATCAGATGTCAGGCTTGAAGGGTTCAAACCCTCTAATGGTGATCCACACCACCGTTCGTCAATGATGCAAGAATCCCTTCTTGAAAGCCACCAGATGAACACCACAGTGAGGCTTGCTATGCGCACAAGTGGTGAAGGTGGGGGCTAGGTATTCTGTTTGGAAAGGTGTAGTGAACTACCCTACAGAATGGTGCATCAGATGAAGGAGAGTTGGCTAGGTTTTCTTAACAAAACCCTTAGGTGAGGAACTAGTATATATGCACACACCTTGATGAGAGGAGGAGAGAATTTAATTCATTCAAAAATGAAAACCAACTTTCAAACACATTTGAAATTTGCCCATGGAACAGGGGAGGATAAGGTGGAGCTGTTGCAAAACCAATTTTGCCAACAACCTCCAATCTTATCCTCATGAAATTAAGTTCAAAATAATTTAAACTTAAATTCATAAACTATCATATAGTATACTTTTCATGCGCATAATTCAGCCCTAGAAGGGGTCCAAATATATTGAGTAGTTGCATTCAAAATTTGAATCAACTCACCCACTGATTTCCTCAACCACCAAATTTGAATGGAGCTTTGTTTTAAGTGATAAGATGACATCCTTATCACTCAAATTTGCGCACCAAACAGCCCAAGGATGTGCTCCAAAGATGCTTCTTGATCCAAGAAATATGCTCCAATAAGATCCTGTCTTATCCTTTTGTTATGAAACAACTTTTCAAAGACAATTCAAATTCGAATTCAAACACTTGAATTCGAATGTTCAAACATTCAAATTCAAATTTCAAAATTCAAAATTCAAATTTCAAATTCCGAATTCAAAATTTGAATTTCGAATTTCAAATTCAAAATTCGAAATTCAAATATTTGATTATTAATTTAACTAATTAAATTAATTAGTAATGGCTTGGACTACCCAAGCCCATTACTAAGCTCCATGCACCACCCACCCATTTAGGTGGGCTTCCAAACAGCTTCTTGGGCTAACAACCATTATTAGGCCCAATACCTTTAAAGCTAATCCATCATGACTACAAGGTGTTAGTGCGTGACCCATTAGGTCTAACTTAGCTTCTGACATAACTGGGCTTGGGCCTAATAAGCCCACAACCCAATTAATGACAACACAGAGCACTAGCAATGCTTTGTTGCCCCAGAACTAGTCAGATTAATGACTTGATCATCCTATTGCACATATTTGGTTACCGTATGTATTTCCCTTCGTCTCGGTTATCTTCCCTTTAACCTAGGGTAAGGAAATGTATCAACCCCTACGGTTTAGGGTAAGCTTTATTCGAAATAGGGAATCTTCAATTTACTGACTCTAAAGGCAGATCATCTCATGATCTCTTTTACTATGCATAGATTCCCGAGTCCCTGTAAATGTCATCCCGATTTCTCTGGTTTACAGATAACCTAACCTCTCACAGAGATTTGACGAATCCCTTCAGCTTATTACCTTAGCCCTGTGCCCTTTAAGGACACGCCCAACAGTATACCTATGAGTCTCCATGTTTCAGGAAGACGAGGCATACAATCAAAACATGCCTTCAAGAACACAGTCTAGGTAATAACTTCTGGTCTAAGGAAAGACATACCCAAACATAAAGAAATTACTCTAATGACACTATATGTGAGATTTCCTCATAGAGTCTCTTTTTGGGTCTGTTCAGTGCGAGCTATACTCTTATAGGTCCACCCACGACTTTAGCTAAGATATCTCCATATTTGCAGCTCATGAGGTCTTTACCTTGTATCCATATACAAGTAGATAAGTCGTACTAGTCTTACTCGAGATCACTGATCCCCAAACTCAGTGTCTCTAGACTAGGAACATATAATTAGGAATAGACATGCAATATCCTTGAATCCTCATGATCGTGATCTCATCACAGATACTCAAGAAATACATGTTCTATTCCAAGGGGTTTATTCAGTTCATTCATATAATATTAACAGTAATATCGAGACATAATATGAAACTGAATAAATAGTGCTTTCATTTATTTGTGACAAACAAAGTTCTACATCTAGTGTCCTTTATTTAATCAAAAGATTGTCTCTAGGACACCCATATACTAACAAGCTCCCACTTGGCCTAGAGCCAATCAGACCTAAGTCGTATACCTAAAGCCACATAGTCACTATCATGTTTTCTCTGAGAAACAGCCTTTGTCAGAGAATCGGCCAGGTTTTTAACTGTGGGAATATAATCCATTTTTACATCCATCCTATCATTGATTACTCTAATCAAGTGATATCTGCGGAGCACGTGTTTAGATCTTTGATGAGACCTAAGTTCCATTGACTGCGTAATGGCTCCAGTGTTGTCGCAAAAAAACAGTATGGGCTCATCCACGCTTGGAATCACCCTAAGTTCAGTTATGAACTTCCTTGATCCACACGGCCTCCTAAGCCGCTTATGAAGTAGCTATGTATTCAGCTTCTGTCGTTAAATCTGCTTTAGTATGCGGCTTGGAACTTTTCCAAGACACTGCCCCACCATTTAAGGTGAATACGAATCCTGACTGTGACTTGCAGTCATCTTTGTCACTCTGAAAGCTGGCATCAGTGAACCCTTTCACTGTTAACTCATTAACCCCACCATAGACCAGAAATGCATCCTTAGTTCTTCTTAAGTATTTAAGGATGGTTTTGACTGCCGTCCAGTGACCCTCTCCAGGGTCTGACTGGTATCTGCTCGTAATGCTTAAAGCATATGAGACATCTGGTCTCGTACATATCATGGCATACATGATGGATCCAATAGCCGAAGCGTATGGAATTCCACTCATGCGATCCTTCTCAGGCTGTGACTTAGAACACATAGCCCTTGATAGGTGTACCCCATGACTGACAGGAAGAAAACCTCTTTTCGACCCTTCCATGCTAAACCTCTTTAGCATCTTGTCAACGTACGTGGATTGAGATAAACCCAGCAGCCTCTTGGATCTATCTCTATAGATCTTTATACCAAGTATAAAGGCTGCCTCTCCCAAATCCTTCATGGTAAAGTTTTCTGAAAGCCACTCTTTCGTTATTTTTAATGTGGGGATGTCATTTCCTATTAGCAATATGTCATCTACATAGAGCACTAGGAAGACGACATTACTCCCACTAACCTTTCTGTAAACACAAGGTTCATCCTCGTTCTTGATAAAACCGTTATTCTTAACGACTTCATCAAAACGTATATTCCAACTCATTGATGCTTGCTTTAGCCCATATATAGACATTTGTAGTTTGCATACCATATGCTCCTGATCTTTGATTTCAAAGCCTCCAGGTTGTGTCGTGTACACTTCCTCCTTCAAGAACCCATTCAAGAAGGCGGTCTTGACATCCATTTGCCAAATTTCATAGTCGTGGTATGCTGCTATTGCAAGCATGATCCTAATAGATTTGATCATGGCAACTGGTGAGAAAGTTTCATCATAGTTAACTCCTTGTCTTTGACGATACCCTTTCGCCACCAACCTAGCTTTGTAGGTCTGAACGTTGCCATCTGCATCAGTCTTTCTTTTAAAGACCCATTTATTACCGATAGGAACTATTCCTTGCGGTTTAGGAACCAAGGTCCATACCTTGTTCTGATACATCGAATCCATTTTAGATTCCATGGCTTCAAGCCATCTTGAGGAGTCAACATCTTTGACCGCCTCCTCGTAGTTACTTGGTTCATCATCCTCAACAGTTTGCTGATTCGCAATCACAAACCCGTACCTTTCAAGTGGATGGATGACCCTCGTAGATCTACGGAGTTGTGTGTTTACTTCTCCATTGGAGAACGTCGCCTGCGGAGCAGACTCGGGTTCCTCAATCTGTTCTTATGGATCTTGCACTTCTTCAAGATCAATCTTACTCCCACTGCCTCCTTGAGAGATCAAATCCTTCTCAAGGAACTCAACATTCTTTGACACAAACACTTTGTGTTCTTCCATGGAGTAGAAGTAGTATCCCTTAGTACCTTTAGGATACCCCACAAATAGACATTTAGTACTCTTAGCACTAAGCTTGTCTGATGTCAACGCTTTGACATAAGCTGGCGATCCCCATACCCTGAGGTAACTCAGGTTGGGTCTCTTACCACTCCATATCTCATATGGTGTGGTCTGAACAGATTTAGACGGTACCCTATTTAGAAGGTATGCCGTTGTGTCTAAGGCATATCCCCAAAATGATTTTGGAAGTTGAGTCTCACTCATCATAGACCTAACCATGTCTAACAAGGTCCTGTTTCTCCTTTCGGAGACACCGTTTTGGTGTGGTGTGTAAGGAGCGGTAAGTTGTGAGAAAATTCCATTTTCTCTCAGATAACCCTGAAACTCGTGGCTCAAATATTCACCACCACGATCTGATCGTAATTTCTTAATCATCTTGCCACGCTGTTTCTCCACTTCATTCCTAAACTCTTTGAACTTTTCAAAAGCTTCAGATTTATATCTCATCAGGTATATATACCCAAGTCTTGATTTGTCATCTGTAAAGGTAATGAAATAAGAATATCCACCTCTAGCCTCAATAGACATTGGGCCACATACATCAGTATGAATGAGTTCTAATAATTCACTAGCCCTATGACTCTCAAGCCCTTTGGGCTTTTGTCGAATCATTTTCCCAGCTAGACAAGATTCACACTGTCCATAGGATTCCAAATCCATGGAGTCCAGGTATCCATCTCTATGCATCCTAGACAATCTTGTTTCATTTATGTGCCCTAGTCTACAATGCCAAAGATAAGATTGATTATCCGTCCTAGGTCGTTTCACATCTATATTGAGCACTTCATTTCCCATTTCCAACACATACAATCCATTTATTAAAGAAGCAGTACCGTAAACCATATCATTCAAAATGATAGAAAAAGTACCATCCCTAATACTGAAAGTATAACCATCTTGTTCTAAACAAGAAATTGAAATAATGTTTCTAGAAATATGCGGAACATAGAGACAATTATTCAAATGCAATAAAAGACCCGTAAGCAAAATAAGGTCAGCATCTCCAACTGAATGAGCAGCAACTCTTGCTCCATTACCAAGGCGGAGATCCACCTCGTTTCTATCCAATCTCCTTGGGCTCCTAAGTACCTGCAACATATTGCAGATATGAGAACCACATCCGGTATCCAATACCCATGAGGTTGGATTAGCATAAGAATAATTTATCTCAATCATGAAAATACCTGAGGCAGAAGCATCACCATGCTTCTTGTCCTTCACATTGTTCAGGTAGTCTGGACAATTCCTCTTCCAGTGGCCTTTCTTGCCACAATGGAAGCACTCAGCATCACCCTTGTCCTTAGGTGCCTTCTTACCCTTCTTCTTGCCCTTCTTCTTCTTGGATTTTCCTTTGGGCTTAAGGGGGTCACCTTTTGCAGGCTCCTTACCCTTTCCCTTGGCCTTGCTAGGCCCACCAATCAAAAGAGCCTGTGTCCTATCCTTCTTGATATACACTTCAGCTGTTGTTAACATGCTTAACAACTCAGGCAATCTCACTTGCATCCCATGCATATTGTAATTCATGATGAATTGACTGAAGGAAGGTGGAAGTGAGGTGAGGACTAAGTCATTACTTAGCTCGGCATCCATGATGAAGCCTAGGTTTCCTAGCTTTTCAATTAGCCCGATCATCTTGAGAACATGGCTGCCAACAGACATGCTCTCAGTCATCCTACAAGAGAACAGTTCTCTTGAGGCCTCATACCTCTCATGCCTGCCTTTAATATCATACAACTCCTTGAGATGTACGATAATAGAGGGAGCATCCATATGCTCATGCTGCTTTTGCAGTTCAGGCGACATGGATGCCAACATGATGCATACTGCCATCACATTGTCATCCAAGTGCTGTTGGTGGGTTGCGAAATCAAATTCCGCAAACCCTTCTTCCCCTTCCCGTGGAGCTACGGGTATTACAGCATCTAAAACGTAGGCAATCTTTTCGGCCCTTAGAACTATTCTTAGGTTCCGATACCAGTCTATAAAATTTGAACCGGTCAGTTTATTCGTATCGAGTATTGAACGCAGTGACAGTTGATTAGTCATACTAAAAGCTGAAAAAGACGTAAATATGATTTTAGTTAATATACGGTTATGTAGTTAAAAGCAAATTATTAAAGACTTTAAATAATTTGCCCCTCCTACTATTTTATCTAAGTCAATGACCCTTCCTTTTGACTTAGGGTTAATCTACTTTATATTTTATCTTAGTGGGATTAAGAGTGCGATTATTTACTTTAATCTCCGTCTGAGACCGCAAGATTAATTTAAATAATGGGTTGATCTTTATCAACAGTATCTCATACCCTCTCTTAACATTAGGTTGACAACTCTTTGTCACTTAGTGGTGCATCTCATGCAACCAACCTAGCACCATTACCCTAAGCACATAAGCCCGGCTGTGCCTGCAACTTATGTCTTAGTTAAGCATTAAACCAGCACCCTAAGTGTCTTACACTTCAAACACTACTCTAGCTCAACGAAATAGTGGGTCCCAACTGAGTTGTGGAGCACCACTATGTAGAAGAGTTTTGAGTAGCATTGGTGGTGGGAGGTAATCATATGCTTAATTATTTATTCCTTTTAAGGATTCCTTTTATTTTAGGGTTAATTAGGTCCCATCAAACGCATATTGTAAGTTATCATGCTAGTCGTTACCTATGTCAAACATCTATCGGTATACACTAGTCGCTATTGGACAAACATAATAACCATACAAAACGTGGTTTGTCCAATTCATGCATACTAGACGTTCTAATCATACATGCATATAAACAGTTTATATTGAGATAGCCATGGTGCTCGCGTTTTTGTCCTTTTTGCTTCTTTAAGCAACGGCCGCTTGTCGTCTATACGCCACTAGCCTATTTCTCTAATTACACATAATCAAAGAAACTCCAAAACATCTTTGGAGGGACAAAATTACAAAATTTAAATTACAAATACACTTGTAAATTAAAGGGTGCGATTACACATTAATTTAAAATTCAAAAATTCAAATCTGGGCACCATGACCATCCCCTTCCTGTTTGTACCTGAAAAGTTCAAAACTTGCAAACACAAATATTATATTATCACATAATACTTTCACATGTATTTTGACATTTAACATTTAAACATCAAAATAACATCAAGATTCATAATCTTAAATTTCTCATTGGCCGAATTTAAAAACAATTTTAATTCAAATTTTGTTAATTCTTTCTCAAAGAAAATAAAATTAAACGATGCATGTAGCCATAAATTCCTTCATGGCCGAATCATATAGGTGACTATATGATAAATTTTGTCACAAAATTTCATGCATATAAACATGACACAATTCATGGAGAAAAATAAGAAATCATTTAAGGTACTCTTAGTACCCTCCATGGCCGAATCTACCCTTTCAAAAAGGGTGTTCCTTTTAAAACTTTCATAAAGAAAAAGAAACTAAACCATGATGCATAATGTTTTATGAACACAGAATCAAATTTACATGTTCATAAAAACAAAAACTTTAACACTTTAAAGGATTTGTGATTCAAAATCCATATGCAGAATTTGAACTTTAACCCTTTAAAGATTTTTGACCGTGAAAAACTCCTTTCACAAACAAGGTACCATCACCCGTCGATGGTAAAGCAACCGGGCTCTGATACCACTTGAAAGTAAACTGGCCTTTGAAGGCCGATGCATGTAAGGTGTAAAAACAAAATTTTTTATTGCGGAACATACATGCACACATAGGTTCATGCTTTAAGACAGCATGATGTTACCTTGTTTTTGGCCTGATCAGTCAGGGAGATCAGATGTCAGGCTTGAAGGGTTCAAACCCTCTAATGATGATCCACACCACCGTTCGTCAATGATGCAAGAACCCCTTCTTGAAAGCCACCAGATGAACAGCACAGTGAGGCTTGCTATGCGCACAAGTGGTGAAGGTGGAGGCTAGGTATTCTGTTTGGAAAGGTGTAGTGAACTACCCTACAGAATGGTGCATCAGATGAAGGAGAGTTGGCTAGGTTTTCTTAACAAAACCCTAAGGTGAGGAACTAGTATATATGCACACACCTTGATGAGAGGAGGAGAGAATTTAATTCATTCAAAAATGAAAACCAACTTTCAAACACATTTGAAATTTATGGAACAGGGGAGGATAAGGTGGAGCTGTTGCAAAACCAATTTTGCCAACAACCTCCAATCTTATCCTCATGAAATTAAGTTCAAAATAATTTAAACTTAAATTCATAAACTATCATATAGTATACTTTTCATGCGCATAATTCAGCCCTAGAAGGGGTCCAAATATATTGAGTAGTTGCATTCAAAATTTGAATCAACTCACCCACTGATTCCCTCAACCACCAAATCTGAATGGAGCTTTGTTTTAAGTGATAAGATGACATCCTTATCACTCAAATTTGCGCACCAAACAGCCCAAGGATGTGCTCCAAAGATGCTTCTTGATCCAAGGAATATGCTCCAATAAGATCCTGTCTTATCCTTTTGTTATGAAACAACTTTTCAAAGCCAATTCAAATTCGAATTCAAACACTTGAATTCGAATGTTCAAACATTCAAATCCAAAATTCAAAATTTCAAATTTCCAATTCAAAATTCGAATTCCAAAATTCAAATTCCAAATTCAAATATCAAAATTCAAATTTGAAATTTGAAATTTCAAATTCAAAATTCGAATTTCGAAATTCAAATTCCAAATTCCAAATTCAAATTTCAAAATTCAAATTCAAAATTCGAAATTCAAATATTTGATTATTAATTTAACTAATTAAATTAATTAGTAATGGCTTGGACTATCCAAGCCCATTACTAAGCTCCATGCACCACCCACCCATTTAGGTGGGCTTCCAAACAGCTTCTTAGGCTAACAACCATTATTAGGCCCAATACCTTTAAAGCTAATCCATCATGACTACAAGGTGTTAGTGCGTGACCCATTAGGTCCAACTTAGCTTATGACATAACTGGGCTTGGGCCCAACAAGCCCACAACCCAATTAATGACAACACAGAGCACTAGCAATGCTTTGTTGCCCCAGAACTAGTCAGATTAATGACTTGATCATCCTATTGCACATATTTGGTTACCGTATGTATTTCCCTTCGTCTCGGTTATCTTCCCATTAACCTAGGGTAAGGAAATGTATCAACCCCTGCGGTTTAGGTTAAGCTTTATTCGAAATAGGGAATCTTCAATTTACTGACTCAAAAGGCAGATCATCTCATGATCTCTTTTACTATGTATAGATTCCCGAGTCCCTGTAAATGTCATCCCGATTTCTCCAGTTTACAGATAACCTAATCTCTCACAGAGATTTGACGAATTCCTTCAACTTATTACCCTAGCCCTGTGCCCTTTAAGGACACGCCCAACAGTATACCTATGAGTCTCCATGTTTCAGGAAGACGAGGCATACAATCAAAACATGCCTTCAAGAACACAGTCTAGGTAATAACTTCTGGTCTAAGGAAAGACATACCCAAACATAAAGAGATTACTCTAATGACACTATCTGTGAGATTTCCTCATAGAGTCTCTTTTTGGGTCTGTTCAGTGCGAGCTATACTCTTATAGGTCCATCCACGACTTTAGCTAAGATATCTCCATATCTGCAGCTCATGAGGTCTTTACCTTGTATCCATATACAAGTAGATAAGTCGTACTAGTCTTACTCGAGATCACTGATCCCCAAACTCAGTGTCTCTAGACTAGAAACATATAATTAGGAATATACATGCAATATCCTTGAATCCTCATGATCGTGATCTCATCATAGATACTCAAGAGATACCTGTTCTATTCCAAGGGGTTTATTCAGTTCGTTCATATAATATTAACAGTAATATCGAGACACAATATGAAACAGAAAAAATAGTGCTTTCATTTATTTGTGACAAACAAAGTTCTACATCTAGTGTCCTTTATTTAATCAAAAGATTGTCTCTAGGACACCCATATACTAACATCAGCTCACTAACTAATCTTATCATTTTCATCTTGACATTACACATTAACTCTTTTGCTGACCACATAATTCCACACTCTCTGCACACTTTACACATCAGTTCTTTCGTTAACCTCTTACTTTCGCACTTTATTGTCACTTGGTTCGTATACTAATCACTTGATTTCACATTAAGTTTTACATTCATTCATTCACTAATCATACCATCTCACCTTAGCCAAAGCCAAAGCCCATCCCGGCCCAGCCCATTTACATCCCTATCTCCAACAACTATCCTTAAATATAATTAAATTTTATTTTCTTTTTAATATACCAAAAAAAAAAAATTAATTTTTGAGCCCATGTAGCATTAGACCATTAGGGGGTATTTGGTAGGAGATAATTTTTTTTTATTCTGGAATCACAACTTCCGGAAAAATAGTGAGAAATAGATTTTTACTGGAATGTTACTAAAAGGCATTTGGTAGGCTTACATTTCCCCAGGAATATTTAGTTAATTTTACTAAGTTTGTGTTTGGTTGATGGTAAAATATTAGTTGGAATATGAGGTTATTTTACAATGATACCCTCTGAATAATCAATTTGCAGCAAAGGAAAGCGAAGCAATATATGCAATATGGGTGCTTTTGCTTCTTCATGCTTATGATACCCGTATTGCTTCAAGCTGCCCTCTCGGTTAGAGAGAACAAAGTTGGAAGTGCAATATTGACATACCAGTTTGCTGGTAAGTTCACTGAGAAGTCCAAGATTGTTTGGTTAGCCAAGGCTCAAGTGGCTGCTGCTGCTGTGCAATATTGACCAAGCTGACTTGCAAGTTATGACGGAGGGAGCAGCGGTAGGTTTTGGTATCATATCTTTGCTAACACAACTTCACCAATCTAACAATGCAGAGGATTAATATCGTCCACTTGGTTGATGTTTATTTCTTAGTTCTCCGGGCAAGATATATTTCTAAGTAAAACATGGAATTTGAAACTTGGTGTCCGTGTTTCGATTTGCACACAATACACAAATCCTGGAAAAAAAATTTGACGGGAAACTTTTTAGATTTTGGCCAACCAAACATGGATTTCATGTTTTCCCTATCATACTTTCCAGGCATTCATAAATAATCTACATACCAAATACCTTATGAAAAAACAATATTGGTAAATAATACCATATGCTGATAATATCTTGATTGTGAGGTGCGCGACGTGATGAAGACAATCTACTAGACAAATTAGTCGAGTATCACAAGTTTGAAAAGGATCTCAGGTTTTTTTTTTTTTTTTTAAATGTTAGAATCTATGAAATGCAGATGCTCAAGGCTACAGTCAGACGAGACGATATGATGTAACAAACAAAATGTACATAGCAAAGCTCAAAATGTTCACCCCTCAAAGCCGTGGGTAATACGCAATTCACTAAAAAAAAAAAAAAAACAGAGAAAAAACTCTGGAAAGATGTTATATACAAAATTGTCTCCCTATCTGTCATTTGGGATTGAAATAAGATTGAACTCAGAAGGATGTCAACAAGGTGAAACACTAATCAATAAGTTCATCATAGATTGACTCTTTTGCTACCTCTACCTGACTGATCTACAGGATCCTGAGATGAACTGTGTATCTACAAATTTGTACGTAGGGTATGTGCCTGAAGAGCGAACGTGCCTAACCAATGCCATCTCCATCCCTTTCTCTGTCTTTCCTCCTTGTTTCCCCAGCGACAGAGAGGAAATGAAAATTTAAGCCAGATCGTAGAAATACAAGTTTTACTAGAAGAAATCATCAAATGAACCCTCCTTTTCACTTTCAGATCCTGAAAATGCAACCGTAAAGAAAAAGAAAAAGAAAAATGATACTGTGATAGGTATCTGAATCACAAAATAGAAGAGAAAGAACTGAAATGATGTTGATAATGTTGAATCCAAATCAGACCCAACAAGTTAAGCATATGATATCTCACAGAAAAGGAAAATTACAGTAATGGCGGAAAAGTAAATTGCAGAAAAGAAAGGTGTCCTAGAAGAATTATAGTGCTTCTAGTCACTCCCATACACCAAAGGTGTCCTAACTCCAATTTGCCCAATAGGTTGCCCCTCTAATTGATCCTCACTCTATACCCCAAGTTTCCCTCTCCCCCCATAACTGATTTCAGTGCCCACATTCTCCACCTTTGCTGAGTCAGCAATAGGTTGAGTTTGGTCCGGCACAATATAATCTAATATTCTCATGTAGACCTTCCTATGGTACACCTTATACTGAGGTGGGGTTAAGGACCGAACCAGTGACAAACAATTATAGAAAACAAACAAAGGATTTGAATGAGAAATCTATGATCTTTATTACTATAATGGTCTCAACAGTACATTGAATTGAAGAAACTGATACAAGGGACTACAAACGGACAGAACTAAAGCAATACAAGTAACTACAAAGAGATGATAGCGTAGAGCAATTGGAGAGGCTCTGCACTCTCACAGACCTAAGTTCCAACCAATAATCCAGTACCCTTCTATGACCTCCTTCCCCTACTTAACCACCTCTGCCTGCCTTTCCTTGCTCTCACCCATTCTGTTAGGATCAGTTACATGAAGTTGTAACTGACTTGCTGACACATCAATAGAAGCCTGGGTTGGGGCCCATAACTTCCTTCCCTTATTCCTTTTGTATGTTTTCATGGGCTGGACCGTATCATACTGTCAGACACATTCTTTTCGTCTATTATATAAATAACAAAAGGACAATTTAAACATAATAAAAACAAGTAAATTAAAATATAAGCCATGCTCTTACTGTTATCTTTTATTGCAATCACTATCATCATCATCATCATAGATGCATATAACTGTGTTAATATAGGAAGCAACTAAATCTTATTGCCACTACCTTAACTGTGATATTGCATAGTAAACCCCAGATTAAAAGCTGCCAAGTTCTCAAAAAGCGTATGTCTATTCTTATTTTAAAAATTCCATTTATAACACACATGACAGGATCTTTATATAGAGTTACTTTACTCCTCTGACTACCAAATTATTTTCTCCTAATGCAGTAAGCAAGTTCAATGGGCCGATAACTAGGACACTAACATTTGTGAAGAAAGATGGACTGACCTGATCCATCTACTGCAGTGATATCCTGAACTACTAGTTGAAAAGGTTTGGGCTTGGGGGAAGAAGGAGTTTCTGGATTCGAAACAGGAGCTGGAAACGTGAAATCAGAGTCTGTGGATGAAGTATCAGAGTTACTGGAAGCAACGTCAACTCTAGCAATAGGTCGAAAAGTTGAACTCAATCTTGATGAAGTACTTAAGATCGTCTTCAGCTCGGCAACTTGACTTGACATGGAAGATATCATCCTGATACACACTAATTCAGATATAGCATTAATCAAATAGTATTCAGTTTTAAAAGTCATAATTTAAATCGTAGCAATAATCCATGTACTATATTCAGCTTCAAAACCCTAATTGATTATTGCCTTAATTTACCTAAAATCTATTGACCCTTGTATCCCAATTTTGTTTAGGTATTCTCTTCTGAAAGAGAGAATTGTTTACGTGTCATCAGATATTTCTATAGAATTTCAATCCTATTTGTTCGCCAGGTCAGCAACAAGTAATTAGTTAAGTGATAGGATTAAAACAAACAAAATATTGGAAAAGCGAATGACTTGTCAATATATATTAAACTTAAAACAACTAAGTCTTATTGTGTGTTTGTCTGCTAATTCTTAAAGAGTGTTTGTGACTACTGAAAGACCGACTTTGATTCTTTTAGCGCCTTCATTTGGTTTTATATTGTTTACGCAAGTTATATATCCAGCTGAAAGATAAAAATACATAGTAAAAGTACAAAGAGAAAACACACAATTATTCTGGGGTTGTCTCACTCATTCCACTATGCTATCCACTTTCCTCTTGGTATCGTCGGGCAATGATTAAACCATTATTGATGGATCTTGGTATTGGAAAATCAAAACTGTAACTAGGAATGTAAATGGGTCAGCCGGCCTAATAGGGGCCTACGGCTCGACCTACATTAGGCATGACTCAGCCTATCACATATAGTCAAATAGAACAAGATGAGACCTAAAAAAAGCATATCTAGAAAGCAGGCTATAGACTTTCTTTTACATTCTAGGCTATAGGCTATAAACCTACAGGACTGCCTATACTATATTATATATTTAAATAAATTATTATTTTAATGATTTTGAATAATAAAGTAATATTATTTTAATTATTTAATTTTTAATAGGCTTAAATAGGCTAACAGATCTAGGCCAAGGTTTTTGTTTTTTAAATATAGGTCAGACCAAACTTATAATTTGGACTTATACAAGGCTAATAGACCAGACCAGGTCTAAAGTATATTACACAGGCCTGGCCTTTTTAAGACAAAGCCTAACTGAGCCCCCTATTTACACCCCTAATTGCAAGATTACATAAATAATCAAGGGAATAATAATAATGCTACCTGTTCAATGAGTCCTGAAGCTGATATACTCTTTTTTCAGTTTCTGCAAGCTTTTTCTGTAACTCTTCGCTGGATCCTTCAGCTTCTACATATTTCTTTTCAAATTCATCAGCTCTTTGTTTTTCTGATTGCAACATGACCTGTGCAATGCAATAACCAGATAAAACTTGGTAAGTTTGAATTTTATAACTATAACCATATACCAAATATATCAAATAAAAGCACCGGATTATTATAACAGTGACCATGTGATTCTTCGAGTGATGCTTTGATCTACACCATTCATCCTTGATTCTTTTCACGTTTATAGATCTATGATCTTATATCACGCATTCTGTGACTATAAACTACAAATATCCACACAAATTATCAAGTTCATTAGTTCTCAGTCATTACTGCCATCTGCATTTATAGATTGTTTGTATCTCTTTCAGCTTTAACTTACTGAGAATCTTCTTTGCCTTCAACATCAAACTAATTCATCTTGCCTCCACCATAAATAGAAGAGTTCTATGATAAAAAAAAATAGTATTGCTCTCTTACCTCTTTATACAGTAAATTTTCATGCAATTCAACAGAAACATAATGTATTATACTGGAAATCTAATTATGAATTATCTATGTTACAAATATCTAAATTTAGAGATTGAGAAGAATAATGACAGTGGTATAGAACTAAAGATTCCTTTAAATTTCAAAAGGTCAAGAAGGTTGTTGAAATTATAGGGATTTAGGTACTGAAAGAGGAGAAGGACGAAAAAATTCTGAATAATTAAATATAACATTGATATATGGTGTGTGATGATATGTTATAAAAGACAAAACACTAACCCTTATTTAAACTAATAATGGACTCCTAATCCTAATTAAATGAGGAAAGATCATCAAAGATATTTTAAAATATTCTAAGATACAATAACATGATATTATGACATATTTTCTAGATATCCTAACACTCTCGCTTAAGCTATAGCTTACTACGATAAAAAACACTAAGAGAAAATAAACTAAAAATATAAGGCAGTGGCAGGCATCTGAGACCGGAGGTAGGGCTAGAGCGTGTGGGACAAGAGGCGGATCTTGACTGTAGGAGATGAAAGCCATACTACATCTAGGATTGGAAATAGGGGGCCGAACTGCACCTGGGACAAAGATGGGGCCGAAGTGTCTCCGACTATAGACGACAGGGCCAGACTGAGCGATCATCAATAGGAAGAAAAGTCATTGTTAGAATATCTAGTATAATATTATGATTATATCTTAAAATAGTTTATAGTATCTTAGATGATCCTTTAGGATTGATTCTCATATTTCTATATATTTTATAATTTGTTTCCTTATTTTAGGAGTCCACTATTAGTATAAATAAGAGTTATTACTATGTCTTTTTTATCACATCCTTCACAATAATATTAATATAATTTTATCATTCTGAGTATTCTTTTCCTCTCTCTATACATAAAAAACCACTCCTAACGAAACCTAGAATAGCGAGGGTAAGAGTAAGGAAAATCCTTGTGCGCAACTTTGCACTTGTATTTTTGCAAAAAGTTTGTTTCTTAGATTCATACCTGTGACCTTGCCCTTTCTCTATACCTCAATCCCTATAATGTTAACATGATGTCAAAGCGATACCATCCTCCATGACTTGTCCCATCACTACTTTGTTGCCGAGTTCCTTAAAATCTAGAGCTCCACTCTATTTTGATGATTATTCTCTTCCTTTAGAATAACCCACCTTCTTTGCCCAAGAACATGTTGTCCCACTGCCATCAAAAAAGTTTCAGATGGTCCCGCTCCTCGCTTTCTTCCTCATCATCAAGTTCTTGCATTTGTATAAACCCATGCAGCATCTGCTTAAGTTGAGAAATGCTGGAATTCCAGAACGAGGCTGTGGTCGATCTTTGCTGATCACCTTAAAGAAGATCATAGAATCATCCATT